>CADDIJ020001554.1:0-68527 GCA_902809745.2 Tetradesmus lagerheimii | reverse complement strand
CAGCAGCAGTTGGGCCCATCAGCAGCAGCAACAGCAGGATCAGCAGGCATGCAGCAGGGTGCAGCGGCACTGGCCTCTCTGCAAAGGCATGCAGCTGCCCCTGCTGCCCCTAACCGCAACAAGCTTGGCAGCTGACGCTGCTTTGCAGACTTTGAGGCATTCCTTGCAGCGACACCAGAGGGCAGCAGCGCGAGCAGGCGGGATCTGGAGAGCAAAGCAGACACCAGCTGGTGGAAGGCCGCTGGCATTGACAAGAGGCGTGTCAGCGACATTAGGAAGCTGATGGCAGCCGTGAGAGACAAGGCTGTGCAGCTGACAGCCGAGCGAGGGCAGCCCGTGACAACTGGCGAGGCAGCGCAGCAGCTGGACAACCAGTGCAGGGAGGAGAAGATCACCTTCACTGGCTACTTCACAAAGTACCTCGAGGCCAAGGGCAATAACTAGACGCAGCGCATTTGATGTTGGTTTGTGCAGTTTCTTGCATTGGCTGAGTCATGGCAGTAAACCCCGCACATTGCATGACTGTACTCTGGCTGTCTACCAGAGTGCTAAGCCATACTCAGCACTGCTGCTTGTCAGCCATGGGGTCTGAGTGCAGCTCAGCACTGCTGCATGTCAGCCAGGGGCAGTGGATGCTGCTTTTCTTCTGCCAGCTGCATCTATGCTCGTAATGGCCAGGGTCTTTTCCTGGATGGAATGCGTTGAGGTTGATTGCTGTGTGGCCTTCATTTGGGAGGCAGTGTATGTGTTTGTATGCCTTGCTGTCAACGTAACGCAGATTTGCTTGCAGAGCAGCTAAGCTTGGTGCATACACATGTGTGGGGCATAATTGAGCACGTTGCATAACACATGATGTGATGCCAGATGTTGCTGGGCGTGCGTGACAGAGTCAACGCAACAGCATTGGTTTTGTTGCTTGACATCTGGCTGCTGTACGGTATGTTGGGTTGCTTTCTTATTCTTAAGAATCTGGGTTTGCTGGCACAACTGAAAGTATATGGCCCAGTGGTGTTGACAAAAACACCGTTGGCCAGGCAATGTCGCCAGTTTGAAGTCAGCATCAGCGGCTGAAAAGGGTGCATGCACCTTGCTCTTTGGTGGTGGTGGTCGTGGTGGTTTGTTTTGATGCCGTTTCAGCGTAGACGACATGCAATGTGGGCTTTCTACACGCTTGCAATGCACCATGTCATGACATCATGCTGGATGAGTACATATCAAGTCTAGCACCCACATGCATGTGTGCGATGCATGTGTGCGATGGATCATCATCATCATCATGTTACCCATTAAGCCATAGCATCAACGCCATGTGTGCGATGGATGTTGCGTCAGTTGGTGTGCTTGAGCAACTGCGTCTATGCTGCTTTGACTGCAAGCCAGCATGCAGTCTTCCTGTGGTACATTGCTGAAAAGTGTGGACAACAGCAGTAGAAGCAGCAGGTCTGGCTGCGCGCAGTGCCTGCATTTGTGAGTACGTGTCAAGCATGCCACGGCACCTGCTCAAGTGGGGCTGCTGCTATGTTAGATCGGAGCTGTACCAGCTAAGCTGTTTGCATTCTGTAACATATGACCGGTTGATGCTATGGTTTGATCTGGTAATTTGATGATGATGATGACCGGTTGATCGATCAAGGTACACATGATGCAGGCACTTGCGCTACTTCGCGCTCAAATACATGTTTGTTGGCAGCACTGGCCGAGTGAGCTACGTATATTTATTTTTCTGTGCTGATTGAAGATCTAAAAATTTTTACAGAATTGTACGCTACCGTGGCGCATCATAGAAGCCTTCTGTTGCTGCAGTGATGCTGCTGTGCCTGACTGCACATGTGCAGTACAGCAGTGCTGGGTGTGACCCAAGATGCCTGGGGCTGTTCCATCCACATCAAGCCGAGATTATCCCCAGAACTATATATTGTAGTTGTATATCCCTGCTAAGTATGGCGGTGGTCCGCAATCGTCCGCGGCACTGGCAGCCGCCAGGTCCGCCACCAGTCCGCACACTTTCCTTAACTCTGTCATATCATCATCATCATCATGTTACCCATTAACTCTGTCATATGACGTGTCATGGCAGCCGGTTCAGCTGTCACTGCTTACGGTGCAAGCTATATGACAGCTTGGACCGCATTGCGTCAGCAGTGAGCTTTACGGCACCTTGTGTATGTGGAGCTGAATTGCACTCCTGCAGGCTGCAGCATTGCTGTGTTGCTGCTGCTGTCTTTGGCTGTACTGCTTGAACCCGCAGTTGAGCCTGTGCATCACCGCTGCAACATATAGCAGCAGAATTACATATTCGGTTTAAATTGATCCGTGTCGTTTTCATTGGCCGCCTTCGCAGCACATATAGCTATGTCAACTGCGTCAAATGAGAATTCCTGTCCGACAACGGTGATGAGGCTCATCACAGCTGCGCAGGTATGCTTTTAAGCCGTTTGTTTCGTGGATGGTAATATAGCTGCTGCAGCAAAGGCTGCCTAGAGGCAGCAGTGGGTGATCAAGCAGTTGGGGCACACAGCATACAGCCCCAACCTTGCTGACAGCTGATCCATCACGTTGTACGCTGGCGCATACATTTCTCGTTGCACTAGAACCCCATTTCGCATGGTAGCGCGTTCTGCTGGAGCCATGCTCTGGCTCCTCATGCCATCTTCTGCTGCTTATCTGCTGTATGCCAGGCTCTGGAGCTGGTGCTGCAGCATGCAGACACAGCATTTGATGCAGAAACCGTCTGCAGCCTGCTTTGCAGCAGCAAGGCCATCAGAAAAGCAGCACAGCAGGGCGGCGGTCCATGCAGCAGCATCGCCCTACAGGGTGTTGTGGACCACCCAAACACAGTATCACGCGTCGCTTCTTTCGCTAGGTGGCTGCCAGCAAATGCCCGCCTGATAGCCGACATAGATGTCTACTTGCAGCAAAGCGACAACCATTCTGTTTCGTCGTGCAATGTGGTAGATACCCTGCTGGTGTTTGGCTTGCAGCAGGCCGGCAGCGGCAGCAGCGGCAGCAGGTCTAGCAGCAGACCAGCAGCGCCTATACAGCAGCAGCAGCAGCCGCAACCGCTTGCGCTGCGCAGCTTCAGCAGTAGCGTGCGGCATAGTGCGCCGCTACTGGCTGCACTGCCTGCAGCATCCCTCACACACCTACAGCTAGATACTTGCCGCGAAGTTGCAACGGATTGGCAACTGAGCGGCATCTCGCGCCTCACTCACTTGAAGTGTTTGGCACTTGAAGGCAGGATACTGTGTGAGTGGTTGTCAGCGCTAACGCCGCTCACACAGCTGACATCACTTGACATCGGTGCACTGGATGCCTATTCAGCGTACTTGCAGGACTTGCCGGCAAGCCTTGTCCGGCTGCAGCTGCCACACGTCAGCATGTACAGCCTAATTAACAACCAGCAGTCACCACCAGCAGCGCAGGAGGAGGACACCTTGGACATGAGACACCTCACGCGGCTGACACGGCTGCAGATAGCATTCAAGGGCACGGATGTTGGCGACTTCTGCGTGCAGCTGCCAACTCAGCTGCTTGAGCTAGACGCAGGGTGCGATAGCCAAGGTGTAGTGCCGCTGCTGCCAGATCTGACCTGGGTGTCTGCGCTGCAGCAGCTGCAGCGCCTGACGCTGCCAATGTGCAAAGAGCAGCGCACAGATCTGCTGCAGCTCGCGCAGCTGCCGGCGCTGACTAGCCTGGAGGTGACCTCAACGTTTGCAGACGCACAAGAGATGGCTGCAGTGTGGGGGCAGCTACCACAGCTGCGTAGCTTAGCGCTGTTTGCAAAGTCTCGTGAAGATGAGCCTGAAGCCGGCTTGCAGGAACTGCTTGTGAAGATTGGGGAAGCGCGCAGCTTGCAGCGTCTGAAGCTGTCGTTTGGAGGTGATATGAGTGATGATGTCGGTTTGCCTTTGAGAGTGTTTGGCGGCTTGACAGGCCTACAGCAGCTGCGGGAGTTGCGCGTGATTGCCCCGTGTCTCATGCCGGGTTTTCAACATGCTGCACTAGGTGGTGATGTAGATGCGCTGCATCTGACAAAGCTAACGCAGTTGACGCTGCTTGCTATTAAAATATGGCCTGTTGGGAGTGTGGTTGCAGCCGCGCTGGCGTGCAATCTGACGCAGCTGCGCTGGCTGGAATTGGTGGAGTGTGAGCTGTCAGATGCAGCAGCGCTGCCAGCCATCGGCAAGCTGACGCAGCTGCAGCATTTGAATTTAACAGACAACACGATTGATTCAGATGCATTGGATGACTGCTTACAGTTTCTGACGGAGCTGCGTGCGCTGACCCAACTGCAGCTCAGCATTAGAGGGGACTATGAGCCTTCGGAGGATGCACTTGACCGATTTTGGAGTGCGGTCCGTGGAGACCAGGGCGAGTAGGGACCATCTGGGTAGCTGATGCTGTTGGCATAGGGGTTGGCAGTTTGCTGATGTCGAGTGTGGCACCAGTTGTGCCGGCGGCAGGGTATCATTGGCAAGCATAGTTTGGCTGTTAATGGCTGTTGTTTGAGACACCGGCTATGTAGTCTAGCCGCGTGGTGTTGAAGTAGCAGCAGCAGTAGCACTGTGCCCCAGCTCAAAGTATGAGCTCGTGGCACGAGCTTGGTGTGATTGGCTGCCAAGTGGGACATGCATGCCTTGGTGTTCAGCTGCAGCGACGTATCAGGGGCTGTGGTTGTGGTTGTTGCAAGGCAACGTTGCTTACGTGGGGATTGGTTGTCGCCTGGCTTGTTGATATGGGCTGTCGTGCAACGCGAAGCAGCCGGCTGCAGCAAGCACAGCGCTGTTGAAGCACATAGTATG
This sequence comes from Tetradesmus lagerheimii, assembly GCA_902809745.2. Classification (NCBI taxonomy): domain Eukaryota; kingdom Viridiplantae; phylum Chlorophyta; class Chlorophyceae; order Sphaeropleales; family Scenedesmaceae; genus Tetradesmus; species Tetradesmus lagerheimii. Next base: position 63,725 of record CADDIJ020001554.1, on the reverse strand, counting down.
GCCACAGCTTGCCAGGCTCTTGATGCAATGCCATATGTCCAGCCTGTTGGGGAATCCTGTGCTGCTAGAAGGCTCTTGCTTTTTCTGCATGAGTACCGTAGGTCCTGAGGTATGATTAGCAGTGTGCACCCTCCTGCCGTGAATGCGGCAAGTGAACGTTGTTCAGGATTTTGATCAGGGTGGTGGCACAGCAGAGGGCGTGTCGCTCTGATGCAGTCCACCTTGCTGCGCTTCAGCAGAAGATACATCACGTTGTCTGTATACGCCTCTGTGCTGCTTGCTGAGTAAGGGATGCACTGAAACTGCTTCTCAATTGAGATGCAGCTGCCTTGAGCAGCATGCTGATGAGCTTTGCTACAAGCGCTTGGTAACTGATAAGGTTCCGCACTTTCAACGATCGGTTAGTGTAGGAGGGCGCAACACCGCTTTGACGTGTACTCCTGGCGAACTTTGAACACGTGTCCAGCAATCTCGTTCAGCCAGGATACTTCTCGGATCTTGCAACTGACGTTCACTAGCTGTCAATACGTTGACTGTAAGCGTTTGATTGCACACGTTATGGCAGCTACCGTCAGGATCGTGCTAGGGCTAGGGACAGCAGCAGTGGCACAGTCCCTGCTGCGCAAATTTTTAAAGCGCTGGACAAACAAAAAGAACTTCGGAGGCCTTGAGAGTGAGCTGCTGTGCGCTTATGGTTGGCCAGCGCAGTGCCCATGACAGCAGCGCAAAAGCAGCGTGCTAAAAGCAGCAGCACCTGGCCACCATGGTCTGGTGCCTCACACCTGCTTCTCAACTACCCTTGTTTGCGCCTGCAGGCCTTGTATCATTCTCTTCTCGCTTGATAGCAGGTGGGCACTGCCTTGTATGACAGCTCTTTGCTGACAAGGGTGCGAGCATGCCTGTGGCCAAAGAACAAGAGCCCTTGCAGCAGCTGCTTCCAGTAGCGCCATTGTTAAACGCGATTAATAACGCCGGCTGCACTTAGCCAGTTGGCCCCAAATAAGCCATACACTCTCGTTTACCCTTGCATTCAGCTTTAATTTGGGCTTTGCAGCAAACGCTGCAACCTGGCCCTGCATTTGCTCTGCCTGTCAGACAGTAGCAGAGGACACTAGCACAACTATACCCTAAACATAGCTGCGCGGCACCAAGCCTACTTGTCAATGCATACAAGGTTTGACTTCTCTGTCACATGGCACCCAAATGGCTTTTAGCATGCCAGCATGCTGCTAATGTAGAGCCGGACCCTATGTTACATTTTGCACGCCTGCAGCTGCTCGCGCAGTGGAATCCCTGAGGCCTGATGCCTTTGTGGTGGATCCACTGGCATACATACTGGCCGGGCCAAAAGCAATGGCAAAGTATAAGGTAAGAGTGGAGATCTCCCAGCATATCAAGAGGCATGTCAGTGTCAGTGTGGTCAGGGCATGTGGCAGGCATGCAGTGCTTGCTGTGACTTTGCCCTTTAGTAAGTCGTGTATTTTGGGCTGACTAAGCAAACCGGAATAACACACTACTTCATGATGGAAGATGCATCAACGGAACGCACGAGAGGTTGCCCGCTGGCTGCCTGTGTGCATTCGCCGTTTGGTGCCGCCAGGCATACCAGACCAGTAGTACAGCAGCGGCAGCGATTGACACAAGTAACATTGTTATTGCTGGTGTTACAAGTGACATTGTGTCTTGCCTGCTCATGCTTGGTCGTGCTTGTGCAGGAAAATGAGGTCGTTGTCAATGCACGCAACAACAGCAGCAGCAAAGGAGGGCAGGCACTACAGCCAGCTCCAGAAAAGCAGCAGCACCAGCCAGCGCAACAACCAGAGCAGCAATCAGCAAAACTCGAGCTGCAGCAGCAGCAGCAGCAGCCAGAGCAGCGGCAAGTTCCCAGGTTGATAATGCGCACTTGCTTTTTTGATGATGCAGCGCTTGCAGCAGTGGGTGCTGCGCCGCAGCGCGCTGTGCGTTGCCTGCAGCCGCTGCTGCAGCATGTTGCGGAGCAAGGCCTGCCTTTCTGCAAGCAGGTGTGTGGTCAAACCGTAGAAGCAACAAGTAGGGCTTGTGTTTTGGCAGTTGCGTAGATGGAAGACACCAGCAAGCATGTTCACAATCTGCACTGCTCATGTAGCATATATACGTAGCTTACTACCTGCCAGCACCATGTAGTGCATTATACTTTTGACTTGAGTGTGACGTGATGTGATCTGGTGTCTTTCCTCAGCAACTGCAGGGCTGTGAGTTGGCGGCAGCACAGGGTGAATGCTTGTTTTGCTGGCTTGCTTCTGCGCAATTGTTTGCTCCAGCAAGCTGGTTCCTCTTGCTGCTTCCACTGCACAAAGCAGCAGCACCCTAGCAGAAAGACAGTGCAAGCAGAGATACCCGACCCCTGCATGCAAGGCTGCGCACGCACTGTCGTCACCCACTGTACTGCGCTGCTGGTTATGACACTGCCTTGTAGTTGTGCTCCTGGGCTCAGGCTTAAACAGCTGCTTGCTGGTGCGTCATTGTTCGCTCAACCAAGCTGTTTCTTCTGCTGCTTGCACTGCAGGTTGTGCTGCTGGGCTCAGGCATGGACACGCGCCCTTGGCGCCTAGATTTGCCACCTGGCGTCGCCTGGTTTGAAGTTGACAGGCATGACGTGCTGGCTGCAAAGCGCGCTGAACTCACACGAAGCGGCGTGAAGTTCACACCTGCAGCAGCAGCAGCAGCAGCAGAGTCCGGCAGCACCAGCAGCAGCAACAGCGCTGGAGTTCAGCTTCGTGCTTCTAGCTGGTCGTGTGCGGCAGTAGATCTGCAAGTGTCTGGGTGGACTGCTGAGCTGTTGGATGCTGGACTGGACCCCGCGTTGCCTACAGCCTGGCTAGCTGAGGGGCTGCTGTACTACCTGGAGCCTAGCTGTGTAGGAGCAATGCTGCAGGTGAGCTTGTTTTGTTGCATGAAATGAACAAGAATGAGCCGAGATGCAGTAGATTAGGTGTTTGGGGACTGGTTGGGATAGCTGTGAGGATGGGGAGTGCTGTGGGGTCCGTTGGTGGACTGATGAGTTGGTGGCTGCTGCGCTGGACCCCAGTCTGCCTACAGCACGGCTGGCTGAGGGGCTGCTGTACTATATGGAGCCTAGCTGTGTAGGAGCAATGCTGCAGGTGAGCTCTTTTTTGTTTTGTGAACAATGAACTAGGTGGGCCCAGATGCAGTGAGTTTGCTGTTTGGGGATTGGTTCGGGGCTAGCTGTGTGCATGGGGGAGTGCTGGCGAGTCTGTCGGTGGACTGCTGAGTTGGTGGCCGCTGGGCTGGACCCCAGTTTGCCTACAGCGTGGTTAGCTGAAGGGCTGCTGTACTATTTGGAGCCTAGCTGCGTAGGAGCAATGCTGCAGGTGAGCTCCTTTTGTTTTGTGAACAATGAACAACATGGCCCGGAAGCAATGAGTTTTGCTATTTTGGGAATTGTTGGGACCTAGCTGTGTGGATGGGGGAGTGCTTTGGGGTCCGTTTGTGGACTGCTGAGTTGGTGGCTGCTGGGCTGGACCCCAGTCTGCCTACAGCGTGGCTAGCTGAGGGTCTTCTGTACTGCTTGGAGCCTAGCTGTGTAGGAGCAATGCTGCAGGTGAGTGTACTTGAGCTCGGTGCCCGTCTAGTGGACACGATGCAGCCCAGATGTTATCAATATGCTGTTTGTTGGGGACTGGTTGGAGCCTAGCTGTGCCGATGGGGATTGTGGTGGGGTCTGATTTTAGACTGGTGAGGTTGCTGGCTGCTGGGCTGGACCCCCAGTTTGCTTACAGCCTGGCTAGCTGAAGGGCTGCTGTACTACCTGGAGCCTAGCTGCGTAGGATGCATGCTGCAGGTGAGTATGCTTGAGCTCATTGCCCGTCCAGCGAACAAAACTCAGCCCAGCCGGGGCTGACAAGTGTGCTGTTTGCTGGGGACTGGTTGGGGCCTAGCTGTGTGGATGGGGAGTGTTGAGTCTGTCAGTCAACCAATGAGTTGGTGGCTGCTGTGCGGCATTCCAGTTTGCCTACAGCATGGCTTGCTGAGGGGCTGCTGTACTACCTGGAGCCTAGCTGTGTAGGAGCAATGCTGCAGGTGAGCTCGTTACCAAACAATACTGTTTGTGCAATGAACTAGATGGGCCCAGATGCAGTGAGTTTGCTGTTTGGGGCCTGGTGAGGGGCTAGCAGTGAGGATGGGGCAGTGCTGTGGGGTCCGTTGGTGGACTGATGGTTGGTGGCTGCTGGTCTGGTCCCCGCATTGCCTACGGCTTGGCTAGCTGAGGGGCTGCTGTACTACTTGGAGCCTAGCTGTGTAGGAGCAATGCTGCAGGTAAGAGACGAGGGCTAGCTGATAGTTGCATTGCTGCTGGTCTGGACCCCGCGTTGCCTACAGCCTGGCTGGCTGAGGGGCTGCTGTACTATTTAGAGCCTAGCTGTGTAAGAGCAATTTTGCAGGTAAGAGACGAGGGCTAGCTGATAGTTGCATTGCTGCTGGTCTGGACCCCGCGTTGCCTACAGCGTGGCTAGCTGGAGGGCTGCTGTACTATTTGGAGCCTAGCTGTGTAGGAGCACTCGTGCAGGTGAGCTCGTGTTTGTGGTGTGAGCTGTTTGTGGTGTGACATGCAATAGATGGGCCCAGATCTAGATGCATTGAAATTGCTGTTTGAGGACTGGTTGGGACCTAGCTGTGTGGATGGGAGAGTGCTGTGGGGTCCATTAGTGGACTGATGGGTTGCTGGCTGCTGGGCTGGACCCCACTTTGCCTACAGCATGGCTGGCTGAGCGGCTGCTGTACTATATGGAGCCTAACTGTGTAGGAGCCATGCTGCAGGTGAGCTCTTTCTTGCGTACTGTTGAACCAGATGGGCCCAGATGTAGTGAGTTTGCTGTTTGGGGACTGGTTTGTGGGTGGGGCAGTGCTGTGGGGTCCGTTGGTGGACTAATGGGTTGCTGGCTGCTGGGCTGGACTCCAGTTTGCCTACAGCCTGGCTAGCTAAGGGGCTGCTGTACTACATGGAGCCCAGCTGTGTAGGAGCAATGCTGCACGTGAGCTCATCGCCCGTCCAGTGAACATGACTTTACCCAGCTGCAATGAGTAGGCTGTTTGTTGGGGACTGGTTTGGGCCTAGCTGTATGGATGGGGAGTGCTATGGGGTCCGTTGGTGGGACTGATAGGTTGCTGGCTGCTGGGCTGGACCCCACTTTGCCTACAGCCTGGCTGGCTGAGGGGCTGCTGTACTACCTGGAGCCTAGCTGTGTAGATGCGAGGCCGCAGGTAGCGCAGTCCTTGCTGGATCGCGGGGTGCAGCTGCTGCATGACTGCTGACTGCATGTCTTCTGCCAGGGTTGTCCGGCTGTGACGTGTAAGAACCAGCCCTGCTAGGGCGACATGCAGCAAAGGGGGGCATGAGCTGCAGGATTGGCACAGCACCGGCTTCAAACTTTTGTACTGCCGCTGGTGCTGCTGCTGCTGTTGCTGTTCTTGCAGGAGGCGGCCAGCATATCTGCGCCTGGCAGCATCTTTGCAGGAAACTTCCTCACAGCAGAGGGCCTGGCACTGCTGCACAGCAGAAGCCCCAGCACAGCAGCAACAGCAGCAGCAGGCACCAAACATAGTCAGCCTGAGAACACTCCTGCTGCTGCTGCTACTGCAGATAGTAACAGCAAGCCAGCGAGCAGCAGTAGTGCAGCAGTCAACAGCAGCAACAGGGTGAGGCCGTCTGGTCTCATGAGCCAGTTCAAGTGGGGCTGCCCTGATGATGTAGAGCAGGTGGGAGCTTCTGCTGCACTGGAATGCCTTTGTATTGACTTGCATGTTGTCGGGCCCTTGAAACTGCCTTTGCCTCTGATTGGGGTGGCATAAGTTGTTAATGGATGATGATGACGAACCTTTCTGCAGTCATGCTGTGCTTTTGCCTGCTTGCGTGCATGCATGATTGTGCACACCAGCGGCTGCACGGACCTGCTCAAGAAGCATCACATGAGCTAATAACCGTGTTTTGCCACGTGCTTCTGGCGTTTTTGTGTATTCTGCAGTTCTTTGCTGACCAGGGGTGGAGCATGCTGGTGCGTAACAGCTGGCGGCAGGCAGCTGGCAAGTACGGCTGGGAGCCGCAGGTTGCAGCAGGCTCTGAGAGCAGGCCGCCCAGTCAGGAGGTGCAGTTCTCTGTGTCTGTGGTAGTCAAGTGACACAGCTGCTGTCTTTGGTAAAAATACCATGGATCCGATTGAATTTGCTTGTTGGTTGCCAGCATGTTACTTTTGTAATGCTGCTGCTTTGAGACCTGGCCCACAGCCCCTTCCACGGCATCAAACCGCTTATTACACCATGTCTGACCTCTTTGAGTGGTTTTGAACTGTTTTGTTGCAGTTGATTTGGTGGCGCGCGAGTGTCGTTTTGCCGTACAGCCATGAGATACCCGCCACAAGCACAACGTGTCCCTTTGCACGCGTCGATACAAAGCTAATAAATTCAAACTTTACTACAATGATTTTGCACATCTGAGCTAGCGGCCTCATACAGCCCGCTCTCGTTACCAGCACTCAATAGGGCTGCTGCGACACATGATGTGGAGTGAAGCAGACATTACAGCTACAATGCAGCTGGGTGGAAATGCAACGGTGGTGCGTGGGCCTCTTAGTGCTGCCTGGTCAAACTAGTCCTGCTGCAGCAGCAAGAATACTCCCTGTGCTGCAGTGCTGAGCGTGTCGATTTGCTTCCGTGTACAAGCAGATACTACAGCAGATGCTGTCGAGAAAGCGCGTCTTGGCAGAAAGCAGCAGCTTGACGATGCAGGTAAGCACACTGCTTGCTGCAGTGCTCTGCAGCAAGTGGTACAGTCGCATGCGCGCTCTTGCATGGGTATGCTGCAGCTCAGCAACCATTCAACTGCTCTTAATGGACATCAATCACTTGCTGGCTGACGTCTTCTGGCCTAACTTGCAGGCTGTTCATCCTAGTGAAGACCTGCATGGCCCAGCTGGACCAGGTGAGCAGCGGACAACAGCAAAGCAACACAGCAGCAGATGAACTCACCATAAATTGAGGGAAGCGTATGCTGTAAAGCCAACCACCATCATTACTGATCCCGCGAGTTGTCTTCAATCTGCAGGAAACACATCAATGCCTGGCAGTTTGCAGCCCGTGATGCAGCAGACACCTGCTGCCGACACAGCGCAGCAGCATCTTGCAGAGCATGCTGCAGCTGCACATAGCAGCAGCAGCAGTAGCAGACACACTATTGAGGCAATGATGCAGCAGCAGCAGCAGCTGCAGCAGCAGCAGCAACAAGCACCAGCAGCAGCAGTAGCTGGAGCTACCTCTGTCAGGACAAGCACGGCTGGCCAGTGGGATTTTTCTGCCGCTGAAGAGGTAAGAGATCAACACATGCGCAGCGCATACTGCTGCAACAGCCCTGGTGCTTGCTCCTGCATGCTTAGATTCAAAGCAGTCAGTTGTGGTCACTCTGGTGTGAAGTTCACTTTGAACCCTGCATGTTAAGAGCACAACAGCTGTGCTACTATTAATAACCATTCCTGCATACCTGATGCACTATGCCATGGAGTAATACAACAGGAGCTGGAGAGGGAGCTCATCATCCAGTTGCATGCACTCTTGTGTGAAGTCACTTCCACACCTGCATGATATTAGCACAATTGTTGTACAATTAACCCTGCATGCCTGATGCACCATGCACACAACAGGAGCTGGAAAGGGAGCTGAAGCAGCTTGGCGTGTTAGGTGGGCAGCACCAGCAGCAGCACCAGCAGACAGCACCAGCAGCAGCAGCACGCACTGTCAGCTTCCAAGCCAGCAGGCGCTCCTCAGCAGGTGGTGTAGCAGCACCAGCAGACCCATACGCAGAACCAGATGCCAGCACCATGCTGCAGGACATCCAGCAACCGCTTGCAGGAGCTTCACTTGGCCGGGCAGCAGTTCCTGCAAGGGCTGCAGCTGATGATGGCTGCAGCGATGTGGCTGACATGCTGTCTGCAGCACTGGATGAGGCTCTGCTGGGTGACCCCAACACCTCAGTGGATGATATTGTGAGCATCCTTAGCGTTGCACTGAACATGCAGCCAGGCAGCAAGCGTATGCCCAGCAGCGGCAGCAGCAGTGGCGCTGCGGCCTTGCAGGAGGGATCTGGATCTGGCACTATGGTTTCTGGACAACAACAGCAGCAGCAGCAGCAAGTGCAGGCGGCCACCACATGGCAGCTGCAGCCACAGGCAGCAGTAGTGCCAGCAGCAGCAGAATTGCCAAGTCCTGAGGCATTCTTGGCAGGGGGCGCTACTGGCAGCAGCAGGGAGCAGAAAAGAAGTAGCAGTGATGGGGGCAGCAGCAGCAGCAGGCCAAAGGAGACTGCGAGGAACATAGCTGCGCGTTTGCTTGAGCAGGCTCAGGCTACGCATGCCAGGGCTGCAGCACATGCAGCCACTAGCCAGGCGGCAACTCCAAACTCAGCAGCAGCAGGAGCAGGCCACGCTGGCCAGGCATCTGCTGCTGGTGGTGCAGTGCAGCAAGCAGCACGTGACAGCATGCGGGCCTGGCAGGCAGAGGGGGGCCTGATGTATAAGCACAGCAGTGGAGGCAGCAGCTTCAAGGCAGCGCTGGCAGGGCTAGGCTACCACACAGGCAGCACTGGCAGTGCCGCCGCCGCAGCAGCAGCAGCAGCAGCGCCAGGTGCGTTAGGCGCAGCAGCAGGAGGGTACCTAGGCAACTTGCAGCAGCAGAGCAGGGTTAGCCCGCTCAGCGCACGCGGCCGCAGCAGTGGCAGCAGCGGCAGCTACGCAGGGAGGGCCAGCTTCTGGCGCAGCTTGTCACCGCATGCTGCCGCCACGCAGCAGCAGCAGGATGAGGAGGCGCGGCTGCGCATGATTCCTGCTGAAGTTGATAGGGCTTGGAGGCAGGGCCTGCGCAGCCCTGACAGAGAGGGGGTGGGTGCGGCACAGGGCGCTGCAGGAGGCAAAGGTGGTGCGGCACAGGGCAGTAGTGAGGCGCTCGTCAACTATGCAGCTACCTTGGAAGGGTTTGATGGATCTGGCGGGCCGCAGGAGTGGAGTGGCTCTGACGGGCTCATGGGTTTGCGGCAGCAGCAGCGCAAGACTGGCAGCGGCGCAGGGGTTGGTAGCGCTGGTGGTGCTGGGGTTAAGCAGCAGCAGCCGGTTGATCCGCAGGATGTAAACAGTTACAGGGCGCGGGCGACGCCTGAGTTGGATGCGAAGCTGCAGCGGCTGTACCAGCGCAATGTGGATTGGAGGCAGCGCTGCGAGGTGGTGTATGCGCGGCAGCGCTATGCTGAGGTGGCGAGCGAGCTGCAGGAGTGCACGTTCAGGCCAGAGATCAACAAGAAGAGCGAGCAGCTGGTGCAGGTGAGGAGGCATCAGTCACTGGTCGGACTAATCTGCATCTACTTTGTGGCCTTGGTAAGCATGTGAGGACTTGCACCAGCAGTAGATATAGGTAAACACCCACAGTTCTTGGGCAGCCACAGGTGAGACGCCTTGTTGTCAGAGTACAAGAGGGTACCATGGAAACTTGTGCGTTTTGGTGTGTTGTAGCCAGTAATGGTGGGCTGGCGAATGTGATAGATGCTGCCCACGCCTGCTGACGTGAAGCACTGCTTGTGTGCCTGCGTGCTTGGTTCCTGGCTTGCAGCAAAACAACATGCGCTACCCACAGCGCCCCATCCGCCCCATCACACCCCTAGCCCCAGCAGCAGCAGACCAGCAGCAGCAACAGCAAAAGCAGCGGCCAGCATCGACAGGCAGGATGGGTGTGTGGCGCTGGCCTGACAAGCAGCAGCAGCAGAGGGAGCAGCAGCAGGAGCAGCATGGGGCAGCGCTGCGTGCAGCAGCTGCAGCAGCAGCAGTACTTGGTGAGGAGGCAGGACGGCAGCTGATGGACCATATGCTGCGCAACAGCAGGAGGTCGGCTGTTGCCACAGCGTCAATCAGCACGGCTACAGCCGCCGCTAAAAACGCCCAGCAGAAGCACCACAAGCAGCAGCAGCAGCGCGATGATTTGGCTGACAGTAGCGATGATGAGGGTTTCACTTTCAGCAGCCGCAGCAAGACTGAGCCTGCAGGCAACGACAGCAACAGCACCAGCAAAGGTGCCAGTAAGAGCAGCAGCAGCAGCGCGCAGGGGCAAGGGTCTCCTGCCAAGGTGCCGGCTGCTGCACGGCGGCTGTATGAGGACGCGTTTGTGAAGCGGGAGCGGCAGGTGCAGCTGCAGGAGGTGACCATGGAGACGGAGCGCAAAGCACGCTCGTGGTCTGCACCCAGGTGAGCTTGGTTTGGTTCGATTGGCCAATGCATGATCATATACTGTCTGTGCAGTAGAGGATTGCAGTGCATCTGAGGTCACCAAGGAGACGGAGCGCAAAGCACGCTCGTGGTCTGCATCCAGGTGAGCTTGGTCTGGTTCGATTGGCCAATGCATGATCATATACTGTCTGTGCAGTAGAGGATTGCAATGCATCTGAGGTCACCAAGGAGACGGAGCGCAAAGCACGCTCGTGGTCTGCAGCCAGGTGAGCTTGGTCTGGTTCGATTGGCCAATGCATGATCATATACTGTCTGTGCAGTAGAGGATTGCAGTGCATCTGAGGTCACCAAGGAGACGGAGCGCAAAGCACGCTCGGTCTGCATCCAGGGTGAGCTTGGTCTGGTTCGATTGGCCAATGCATGATCATATACTGTCTGTGCAGTAGAGGATTGCAATGCATCTGAGGTCACCAAGGAGACGGAGCGCAAAGCACGCTCGTGGTCTGCACCCAGGTGAGCTTGGTCTGGTTCGATTGGCCAATGCATTATCATATACTGTCTGTGCAGTAGAGGATTGCAGTGCATCTGAGGTCACCAAGGAGACGGAGCGCAAAGCACGCTCGTGGTCTGCATCCAGGTGAGCTTGGTCTGGTTCGATTGGCCAATGCATGATCATATACTGTCTGTGCAGTAGAGGATTGCAATGCATCTGAGGTCACCAAGGAGACGGAGCGCAAAGCACGCTCGTGGTCTGCACCCAGGTGAGCTTGGTTGAGTGCGGCAGTAGAGGATTGCAAATTCATCTGCACCTGCAGCTTCTTTGGTAGTGGTGCATGCGCATTGCTTTGAGAGACGGAGCGCACAGCACGATCGTGGTCTGCGCCTAGGTGAGCTTGTTTGGCAGACACAGCAGCAGCAACAGCATGCATGATGAGACAGATTGCAGAGATGCACCAGCGGTGCAGGGGATACATAGAAACACCCTCCGCAGCTGCCAAGGATTGCATCTGCGGCTGCTTTGGTAGTGGCGTGTGCATGCCTGCTGCTGCTCTTTGATGTACACAACCAACAGGCGTGTGTTTTAGGTTTGCTGCAGGTTTGAATGCGTCCTACTTGCTGCATGTGTTTTTTGCAGGAGTGGTGCCTACAGGGATGTAGCACCGCGCGTCTACAACTACCAGCACGACGGCTGTGCTGGCCAGGGCACAACACACCACCACCATCACCTGCAAACTGGTGAGGCTGCAGCAGTGCAGTGTTGTGGCATGCTGCTGCTCTCCTTGCGGCAAGATACGGAACCGTAGGCGTGCTATCTGCGCATGCGTTGTTCAACTTGTGGTGTCTACTGTGCAGCAGCACATCTGGCATGCAAACCCGCGGTGGCTGATACTCATGCTAACGTTGTGTTGATTGCTGTGCAGGTCTGGATGAGTGCACGTTCCACCCGCAGACCAACTGTGGTCGCTCCAAGTTCCCTAGCAGCAGCAGCAACAAGAACAGACCAGTGTCACCCAACCACACACAATCAGCAGCAGCAGCAGCAGGGGTTGGCTGCAGTCCTCTGGCATCTGTTGATGGCGACTTCAAGCAGGCCATGCTGCAGCAGCTGCACGGCCACCAGCAGCACTTGCAGGAGGAGTCCCCAGACTTCTTCACTCTGCTGCAGCAGCGGGAGCGGGCTCGCAGCGCAGCAGGTGCTGCGGCAGCTGAGATTGCAGCTGCAGTGGGTGATGTACGGGACAGCGAGGGGGCAGAGCAGCAGCAGCAGCCGCAGCAGGGGGATTGGGACGAGTTCATTGAGCGTCAGGGGCTGTTCCTGCTGATCAAGGAAGCCAAGCGAGCTCAGATTGCAGCTGAGCTTGCAAGGAAGAAGCAGCCTGAGGTGAGCAGAAGATGACAGCTTGTGGTAGTGTGTAGTTATGTTTGTGAGCGTGAGGGTTGTTGGGCTGGTGTTGTGGTCTTGTCTTGGAGGCCAAGCAGGCGCGCGTTGCGGCGGAGCTGGCAAAAAAGAAGCAGCCTGAGGTGGGTGGTGAACAGGCGCAGATCTATGAAGCAGTCATCGGCGTGTTCAACGCTTGCTGCAGATAGGAAGCTGCAGGTAGTGTCAAAAGTTCATCTTGTGTGTGTTTTGCAGCCGGAGTTCTGCTCGCCCCCTTCAGCTACCTGACCAGTTGTGGTTGTACGACAGCTGTTTGCAAACAGTAGCTTAGCAGCTGCAGAAAGTGTTCCCATGTGCATCCACTACACAGTGTTGCATCCACTACACAGTGTTGCATCCACTACACAGTGTTGCATCCACTACACAGTGTTGCATCCACTACACAGTGCTGCATCTCTGCAAGCTGACTCACCATGCATGCTGCTGCTGCTGCTGCTGCTATGTTGCTGCTGCAGCTTTCGCCCGGCTCCAAGCGCATCTTGAAAGAGAAGCAGCGCATGGCAGAGCAGGCTCGCAGCTGCAGCCTGGACAGCGCTGCTGCGGCTGCCTCAGCTGCACTGCAGCAGCTGCACCAGCAGTACCATGTGACGGCACACGTGCATTCCAGCTGCCTGCACTACCAGCCGATTGGTGGTGCAGCACACAGTGCGCCTTGTACAGCAGGAGCAGCAGAGGACACAGGAGAAGAGGTTACCTCTGCGGTAGCAGCAGCGGCTGATAACCCTGGTGGGGTGTCCGCAGGGTCTCCGGCTAGTGCTGGCTCTGCATTCCTCAGCAGAGTGCAGCACCAGGTGAAGCAGCAGTGGCAGCAGCAGCAGCACAACTGCAGTAGCCCAGGAGCAAGCAGCTGCACCAGCGGAAGCCCTGGCAGCAGAGGCAGATTTGGCTACTATGGCGCATCATCACAGCCACGTGGCTGGAGGGGTAACTGCGGCACTGACAACAGCAGCAATGCGGGGCGCGGCGGGATCAGCAGTGGTGGGGTCGCAGCTGCAAGGGGGCCGGATTTCACATTCAAGCCTGCGATCACGCGCAAGGCAGCTGCGATGAAGCCGCGCTCTGTTGATGACATGAGTGAGGGTGACAGGCTGCGCAAGGAGGCCAAGCTGGTGAGTGGTGCTGCTGCTGCTGCTGTTGTTGCTGCTGCTGCTTTACAGCTGGGTCGACACACGCATTCTGCATGTTCATGCAATATGTGGACGGGTAAATGCTATACTGGCGTGGCTGTGGTCATCACCATAACCTGCAATGCACATGCATACGTGCGCCCGCCCCCTCCAGTCTAGCCCTAGTACTACTACGTGGTGGTACCAGTGGTGATACCAGTTAGTAAAGACGGTAATACCATTTAGTAAAGACGGTTCTTTCAGCAGCGCATAATTGGGCCCTAGTACGGTATGTAGCACTACAATGTAGTAAGATGTTACCTCTAGAAGTTTCTCACATGGCACATGGCTCTGTCTCTGTCTGCCCCCACAGGAGCAGCTGCGCATCATGAGGGAGGCTCGCGAGCTGGCAGGCGTCACATTTGCGCCCGGCATGTCACCCACGCGCCGCCGGCCCGGCAGCGCTGGCGGCTATGAGGTGTCCAGGATCCATCTAACCCTATTTTTTCACATGGCACATGGCTCTGTCTCTGTCTGCCCCTACAGGAGCAGCTGCGCATCATGAGGGAGGCTCGCGAGCTGGCAGGCGTCACATTTGCGCCCGACATGTCACCCACGCGCCGCCGGCCCGGCATCGCTGGCGGCTACGATGCCGTGCAGCCCAAGATCCGGCTGAGCCCTGATGGGCTGCAGGCGTACCTGAGCTCTTTAAAGCAGAAGCGGCAGGAAAAGGAGGCGCAGCGGCGCAGGGCTGAGCAGCAGCGCAAGGTGAGGTTGAAGCAGCTGTGTGCTTGCCGCATGAGTCATGTGTGGTGTTTGTTGGTATCTGTGGTGGCAGCATGATGCTGGGCTGGCGGCCTACCTGGGCAGCCTGGAGCAGAAACGGCAGGAGAAGGAGGCGCAGCGGCGCAAGGCGGGGCAGCAGCGCGAGGTGGGGAATTCATGGAGCAGCTGTGTGCTTGCCGCATGGGTCATGTGTGGTGTTTGTTGGTGTCAGTGATGGCAGCGTGATGCTGGGCTGGCGGCCTACCTGGGCAGCTTGGAGCAGAAGCGAAGGGAGAAAGAGGCGCAGCGGCGCAGGGCGGGGCAGCAGCGCGAGGTGAGGTCGAAGCAGCTGTGTGCTTGCCGCATGCATCGTTTGTGGTGTTTGTTGGTATCTGTGATGGCAGCATGATGCTGGGCTGGCGGCCTACCTGGGCAGCCTGGAGCAGAAACGGCAGGAAAAGGAGGCGCAGCGGCGCAGGGCGGAGCAGCAGCACGAGGTGAGGTTGAAGCGGCTGTGTGCTTGCCGCATGAGTCATGTGTGGTGTTTGTTGGTATCTGTGGTGGCAGCATGATGCTGGGCTGGCGGCCTACCTGGGCAGCCTGGAGCAGAAACGGCAGGAAAAGGAGGCGCAGCGGCGCAGGGCGGAGCAGCAGCGCGAGGTGAGGTTGAAGCAGCTGTGTGCTTGCCGCATGGGTCATGTGTGGTGTTTGTTGGTATCTGTGGTTGCAGCATGATGCTGGGCTGGCGGCCTACCTGGGCAGCCTGGAGCAGAAACGGCAGGAAAAGGAGGCGCAGCGGCGCAGGGCGGAGCAGCAGCGCGAGGTGAGGTTGAAGCAGCTGTGTGCTTGCCGCATGAGTCATGTGTGGTGTTTGTTGGTATCTGTGGTTGCAGCATGATGCTGGGCTGGCGGCCTACCTGGGCAGCCTGGAGCAGAAACGGCAGGAGAAGGAGGCGCAGCGGCGCAGGGCGGGGCAGCAGCGCGAGGTGGGGAATTCATGGAGCAGCTGTGTGCTTGCCGCATGGATCATGTGTGGTGTTTGTTGGTGTCAGTGATGGCAGCCTGATGCTGGGCTGGCGGCCTACCTGGGCAGCCTGGAGCAGAAACGGCAGGAGAAGGAGGCGCAGCGGCGCAGGGTGGAGCAGCAGCGCGAGGTGGGGAATTCATGGAGCAGCTGTGTGCTTGCCGCATGGGTCATGTGTGGTGTTTGTTGGTATCTGTGGTGGCAGCATGATGCTGGGCTGGCGGCCTACCTGGGCAGCTTGGAGCAGAAGCGAAGGGAGAAAGAGGCGCAGCGGCGCAAGGCGGGGCAGCAGCGTGAGGTGAGGTCGAAGCAGCTGTGTGCTTGCCGCATGTGTCGTTTGTGGTGTTTGTTGGTATCTGTGGCGGCAGCCTGATGCTGGGCTGGCGGCCTACCTGGGCAGCTTGGAGCAGAAGCAGCGGGAGATGGAGGCGCAGCGGCGCAAGGTGGAGCAGCAGTGCGAGGTGAGAGGTCAATAGTCGATAAAGCTGTCTGCTTGCTTATGTGCGGTGGCAGGCACAAAATTAAGGAGTAGGTTATGCAACGGGTAGCTGTCCAGCTTGCTGTGCTGTGCATTGTTTGTTGTTAGATACGCTGAGAAAGAGCTGAGGAGGCGGCACGGCAGGGCTTGCGCTTCAACCCTTCTGCTGGTGTTGCCTTATCGACTATGCTGCTGCTGCTGTTGCTGCTGCCAACCGCAGGAAGCTGAGCTTGCGGAGTGCACCTTCAAGCCCGCCACTACACCGGTGCCCGCCTACTTGTCAGCTATAGCTGGCCTGGGCTACACCGCGCGCTTTATTGAGGCGCGCATGGCTGGCACCATGAGCGGGCCGGGGCCCAGCAGCATGCTGGGTGGCTACCCATACGAGCACAGCAAGCTGGACTGACAGGCAGGGCTAGCATCAGCTGTGCGATAGATGGGCCAGGGGCCAACAGCATGCCCAGTAGCATGCCAGGTGGCTACCCATACGAGCACAGCAAGCTCGACTAGTGTAACAGCTAGATGCCAGCTGCGAGCCTCGCGGCGAGTGGCTGGCACCTTGGGCGGGCCAGGGCCCAGCAGTATGCCAGGTTGCTACCCATACGAGCACAGCAAGCTGGACTAGTGTAACAGCTGGACCAGGCACAGTCTGCTGCAGGCTATGGTTGCGTCAGGCTGTGACGCGGTTGGCTGGCCGGCACAGACCCAGCAGCATGCCGGTTGGCCACCAACGAGCACAGCGAGCTGGACTAGGCGCAGTCTGCTGCACTGGCAGGCTTCGTTTGATCGACACTGTGACTCAGATCACTGGCTGGTGCATTGAGAGGGCCGCCCTGCGGCAGGGCCCAACAGCATGCTTGGCGGCTACCCTTGTGAGCACAGCAAGCTGGGCTCAGCAATGTGTTGCTCATGTTGAACGACAGCACATGTTTAGGAGCGCGCAGCTGGAGTTCTAGGCAATGACGCGGCTCACATGCTGTGCGGAACGGATAAGATTGCCCATTGATAGACCGACGAAGCAGCGTATGCATGGGTTGGTTTCGGGGCTGGTGGTGCTGTTTCAGCTTGCAGGCCTGGTGCTGTGGCCTGAGTGTTTTCACATGGCAGGCTGACGTGTTGTGGTGCACAGCGGCACAGCATTATTCAAGAGGCAGCAACTGCATTGCAGTTCATTCACCACCTCACACGCCACAGTCTGAAGCGCTTTGAGCCCCCAATTATCATTCATTCAGATGCTGTCATGAACAATCGCTGTCAATGTGTTGCTCGTTTTGGCCGCCACACGCATTGACAGCCGTTGCCAATGGCCGTGGTGGCAAGCGATCGTTATACTTATGAGTGTGGTGGCTGTCTGCATCAATCAGCCTTCAGATCGTGCTCAGCACTGCTGTACGGTACAGCAAGCTGTACATGTGTTGCGCCCCCAGCACACTGCGCTGGGCAGGGTGCGTGTTGTTCTTACGTAGATGTTTAAAAACTTAGAAGTTCTTTTTCATTCATTGTTATACATTATCTCAGTGCGTCATTCTTTGTTGTTTATCCCAGCACTGCTGGTTTGAGTGCGTAATGTCACTGCAGCCAATGCATGCACGTATGGTCAGCACTGCCCACTGCCCGGGGTAGTGCCGGCGCATTTCATTGACAGTGTTGTGGAAAGATGCCAGAAGCGGCCATGCATGTGCACGGTAGGATAGTCCTCTCCTTCAATGTAATCAGCTTGATGGGCTGGTCTGCAGATGCTTTGTGTGCAGTTGTGCTGCAGCACAATCGCGCTTGCGAGCTGAGCGCGCAGCTAAGCTGTGACACATAGTTATTAGAGCAACAACATATATACCTTGGAGAACGTTGTCGTTGCGTAAGGGCCTGCTATGCTGGAGCTGCGATGTCGGAACTTTGACCTTCCTTAGTGACACCTTCCTCATAACACCTTCCCTAATGCGCACATGATGACTGATAAATGGAAACGTAATGAATTGGTACTGCCATCAGCGGCTGTGTGCCACTTACACTGTGGTAAACTTCCGAAACGTTTCCCTCTCTCCGCAAGTGCAGACGCAGCAAGTTTCTTCGCTCGATCCGCCCAGAGCCCCTTCACAAGGCAGCTATGGCGACGTATAAGTTCCCCAGGACGCCTCACCTGGCTGCGTTGGGCACAGGAGTGACGCGAGACGATCTGGTGATGGATGCAGCAGAAGCTGCTGCCTTCCTGAGCCACCCCCGACTTGTCATCGGTGTGTACGAGCAATCGCCATGTTTGTCTGTCGCTTTGGTACCATGTTTACGCGTTGAGATCGTTTCGTGCGTGGTCATATTACGACAGCGAAACTGGCAGGCGATTGCTGGCAGCTGCTGCTGTGGTAGCCTTGGTGCTGCTGCAGCAGTTGTGCCAGTCACAGTGGAGGCATGTTTTCTTCCTGATGATGATGCATGCGTGGGACAATTGAACTCGTATCACACCTTGTGTGGCACATGTTGTCACGCACATGCTGCTCCACTTGCTAGATGCCCCGCCTAGCACCACCAGCACTCATCCTGTCAGGACAGTAGCTGGTGGACATTATGTGCGGTTGTACGTTTCCCTGCTAGACCTACCGACCTGCTTGTAACAGTTGTCATTTGCTGTCGACGCCTGTTGCAACAGAGGAGAAGGTTGATGGCACCGACTTAGGCATCAGCTTCCATGGGCCTGCCTACACGCTGCAGTTGCTAGATGTCCCGCCTAGCACAACCAGTGTGCATCTTGTCACGACAGCAGCTGATGCATGTTATATGCGATTGTACGTTTCCCTGCTAGACCTAATGCACTGCATCAACTTGTTCTCATTTGGCTGTCGACGCCTGTTGCAACAGAGGAGAAAGTTGATGGCACCAACCTAGGCATCAGCTTCCACGGGCCTGCATACACGCTGCACTTGCAGCACCGCGGCCGCACCATCAGCCCAGGAAGTGAGAGCCAGTATGCAAAGCTAGGCAGCTGGATTGACAGGCACAGGGCAGGCCTGGTCGCCGCACTAGGTGAGTGCTTGGTCCGGCAAATCTATACGCCACTGTTGTAACACAGCCCAGACAATGAGAGTCTAGTGAGAGTCAGTATGCTAAGCTGCAGGCAGCTGGTTTGACACAAAGCAGGCCTGGTCACCAAGTGAGCACTCAGTGAGCTTGTAACTAGGCCAGGCGTAACACCAGTGTATTGGCACAGACAGGGTGCGAGGTCACAGCACGTGTTCAGATTGCTGCTGTGCATGTGCGGTGCCGTATAAAGGTTGGTGATTGGGTGCATAGTATCAGGCGAAGTCTGATGTAGGATGACGTCCGGCAGCAGCTAGCAGCCATGCTCTGGTCAGCTTCCTCCCTGCTGCACTGCATCAAAATGACCGCTATCGCTGCTGCCGTGGCATCATGCTGCTGCTGCTTGCTGTTGCAGGCACGCGCTACATCCTGTATGGCGAGTGGCTAGCAGCCAAGCACAGCGTGGCCTACAGCAGCCTGCCTGACCTGTTCCTGCTGCTGCTGCTGCTGCTGCAGGCACGCACTACATCCTGTATGGCGAGTGGCTGGCTGTCAAGCACAGCTTGGCCTACAGCAGCCTGCCTGACCTGTTCATCATGCTGCTACCGCTGCTGCTGCTGCTGCCGCCGCCGCTGCTGCTGCTGCCGCTGCTGCTGCTGCTGCCGCTGCCGCTGCTGCTGCTGCTGTTGCCGCTGCCGCTGCTGCTGCTGCTGTTTCCGCTGCCGCTGCCGCTGCCGCTGCTGCTGCTGCTGCTGCTGCTTGCTGTTGCAGGCACGCGCTACATCCTGTATGGCGAGTGGCTAGCTGCCAAGCACAGCATGGCCTACAGCAGCCTGCCGGACCTGTTCCTGGCCTTTGACGTGTTTGACACGGCAACAGAGCGATTCATAGCGAGGTGAGGGGTGTGTTTTATGTGAAGTCTGTGGCATTGCTGTTGTTGGGGATGTGTCTTCCAAGCAGTACAGAATATGCATGCACGCACAGTGCAGCTTGCCTGACCTGTTGCTGGCCTTTCACGTGTACGACACGGCATCGGAACAATTCCTGGCAAGGTGAGGGACACGTGCTTGTAGATGGCTTTCACGTAGCTGTTATGTGGTGTGATGTCATGGCTGTTGGTGAGTTTGTATGACGTTGCCTGTTGTTGGGCGCCTACTGAAGCAGTACAGGAGTTTCAAGCATGCAGGGGGCGCATATCTTGGATAGCTTGCGTGCTTATACAGCACAACGTTGTTGCACCAGGTGTTGCACCGCCGCGCACCCAACAAAAAAAAGCTTGTAGGGGCTATGGAGCCCAAGGGTCGCTGAGCTCTTGTCCACGCGCGTCCTCTTGAGCCTTCACCAACCCAGGCGCTGCATGGTGCTTGGGGAGTCACTCAATCACTCTCTCACTCACTCACTCACTCACTCACTCACTCACTCACTCACTCACTCACTCACTCACTCACTTACTCACTCACCCAAATGTGATGACGGCTGCTGGTGCACTCCTCTGCACACTGCAGGTCTCCTCGAGATGCCATTCTCGCCGCAGCTGGCGTATGGCCAGTCCGCTACTTCCATGCAGGGCCCCTGCCCGGTGGCCTGCAGCAGCTGAGAGAGCTGCTGCTTAGCACCAACTCACTTACATGTGATCATGGCTGCTAATTCATTCCTCTGCACACTGCAGCTCCCCACGAGATGCCATTCTTGCCGCAGCGTCCTTTTTCCAGCTGGTGTCCGTTGCGGCATAGCCGCTTGAACACACCTGTAACCCCTCTTCCTCTTCTTGCAGGTCTCCTCGAGATGCCATTCTTGCCGCAGCTGGCGTATGGCCTGTCCGCTGCAACCACACAGGGCCGCTGCCCGGTGGCCTGCAGCAGCTGAGAGAGCTGCTGCTTAGCACCAACTCACTTACATGTGATCATGGCTGCTAATTCATTCCTCTGCACACTGCAGCTCCCCACGAGATGCCATTCTTGCCGCAGCTGGCGTATGGCCAGTCCGCTGCATCCACACAGGGCCGCTGCCCGGTGGCCTACAGCAACTGCGTGAGCTGCTGCTCAGTACCAACTCCCTCTACTGCACAGACCAAGTGCCTGTCGAGGGGTTGTATGTGCGACAGGAGGGAGGATTCAATGACACAAAGACTGGCAGCAGGGGGGGTGTGAGCAGGACTAGCGGCAGCAGCAAGAAAGGGGCCACGCACAATGCGCAGAAGACGAGCGGTGCGGCAGGCAGTGCAGCGGCTGCTGCTGCTGCGGGTGCTTCAGGTGGTGTTGAAGGTGGCGCAAGAGGCTGCTGGCTGCTGGCTCGAGCAAAGCTGGTGCATCCCAACTTCAGCCAGGTGCGCAGGCCTGGCTAACAGCAGTTCTGGGTGTTAGTGTCTGTGATAATGTCCGGTAAAAGCAGGTCTGGGTATGTTTTGTAGACATGTCTGCCACTTTGTGGTGGATGCTGCATGATGCAGCACTCTTTTCTTGGCATTTTTTTAGACACAGACTTGTGGAAGCAGGCTCTGCTGCGCTTGCTACTCTGACAACGACGATGCCTATGACTGGACCAGCTGTGACTTACATGTGTGTCTTGTCAATATCAACATGCGTCTGCATCTGCAGGTGACGGTAGTGGCAATCACTGGTCAACGTGCAGCATGATGCAAAACTTCACACAGTTCGAACATGCCATGTGTCTTCACTGTTCGTCTTGCAGGCGCTGGCTGACTGTGAGGGCAAGCACTGGTCAACGCGCATCATGACACCCAACACCACTCGACCAGATCTGTGGCCAGAACCGCCACCTGCGCTGCAGCAGGGCTCTGCCACTCCAACCACAACAGCAGCAGCAGCAGCAGAGGCAGTGCAGCCTCATCATGATGTGGTTGATGCGCAACCAGCAGCAGCAGGAGCAGCAACCAGAGTTGTTGCCAATGCGCGTATGAGCGCCGAAAACGAGCCGGCTGTGCCTGCAGAAGTAGCACCTTTGGGATTTGATGTGCTACCTGCAGCGGCAGAGTCAGCAGCACCTAGCAGCGCCAAGTCAGCGGCTGGTTTGAAGCGGGGTGAACCAGCTGTGAACAAAGCGTACAGGCCAGACACCTCTGCATCATCTGCTCGTGCAGCTACCGCGAGCGTTACTGGCAAACACGGCAGGGCTAGTAGTACAGCTGCACACCAAACATCTCAGGCTGCAGCTGGTTGCAGGCTGTCTGTCAGTCATGGGGTGTTGGCCTTGAAGGGGTCAGACGTGGATGCTGTAGCGAACGTGTTTCTGCCCCCGGTACCAGACAGTGCTGTCCAAGCTAGGTGGGTTTCATCGGAGCTGCATACTGTGCCATATAGCCGCTGTACAGCTGCATACTGTGCCATAGCGTCTATACAGCCTCAACAAAGTGACAGTTGCCGCGTTTGTGACAACTGTAGCTTGTACTCCATAGCCTTGCAGCGTCATGTACAGTCACATGCTGTGCCGTCAGTATCAGCCACAAGATTGGGCATGCGCTGTTGCTGCTACTGCCGTCACTGCTGCTTCTGCAACCGCTGCTGTGCTGTGTGCTGTGTGCTGTGTGCTATGTTCTGTGGCAGGTCTTCTAGGTTTGGGCCGTCATTCCACATCACCCTGTTGTCGCCATCAGAGCTGGGAACGGTGCAGCAGCAGCTGTCAGCTCAAGCCACAGGAATCACAGAACGTGTGGACAGTAAGCAACAGCATGGTGAGCTTAGCTCCCAAGCAGCAGATCTACTGGGCCAACTGCTTGACTCAACTGCTGCTGAAGGTGCAACAACAACTGGCAGATCAAACAGCGGGAAGGACGATTCATGGTATCCAGGCAGCAGCAGCAGTGGCAGCTGCCAGCTGGGGTCTTGGCTGCCGCTAGGGGTCGGAAAATGCACAGCTGCTCCCAGCAGCAGCAGCAGTGCGGCGTACTATGTTGCTGTTGTATGGCCAGCAGGGCAGGAGCTGCGCAGGGCACTGAAGCTGCCTGATAAGGACTTTCACATCACGTTAGGTTTTGTACAGTCTGATGTGCATGATAGGCCTAAGGGCCTGAGCACGCTTGTGCTGGCTACATCTGATGGATCAGCGGGAGCAGTCACTGTCAATACAGGCAGCAGCAGCAGTCCAGCAGTGCAGGAAGCTCTTGGCAATGTCAACAAGCAAGTGCTTGCCAACGCACATGCAGTATGTGCTGCTGTGCAAGCAGCAACCAGCAACAGCAGCAGCATCCCCATAGATGCTGCAGATGCTGCAGCAGTGCTCCTGATCAGTGCATTGCAGTGCGTAGACAACATGGAGCGCTCAGCTGGCATTGATGCTTGGCAGTCTTACAGCGTCCTGGCAACTGCAGCAGCAATCTCGCTAGATACCAGCAACAGCAGCAGCAGCAGGGTGCAGCAGGTTCATGCTGCATTGTGTGCCATTCTCGCCCGAAAAGAGGGCAGGGCAGGCAACCTGGTCAGTTGCATGCAGCTGGCAGCAGCAGCAGCAGTCGCACTGGATGCTGCTAAGACAGGCAGCTCCAAGGCTGATGCATTGGTCAGCAGTGCAGCTGGTAAAGTTGCATATGCGCAGCTGTTGAATGGGAAAGCCCTTTTTCAGCTGGGAGATGCAGCAGCAGCACTGGCAGCGTTCAAAGCTGCTGCTGCTGCTGCTCAGGAAGCAGCAGCTGCAGCTGCAGCAGCAAAGAGGGACTCTGGAAGCACGCTGCAGGCATGGCTGGATCAACTGCTGTTGAAACTGGTAAGTCTTTAAACTTTTGTTCATGATGAACACCCATAGTACTGTGGGTGCACCGTTGGTACCTACTGCTGTGACATGCAAGCGGTCGGCTATGGGTCGTTACAACATGCCCTGGTCAGGGCAGCTGCGCTTGACCTGAGAAGGAAAGGTCGTGCGAGCAAATTGTGCCTGTAGCTCAGCCATTGGAGAAGAGACCCTGACACACCAGATATATGCCTTGCTATGCTCACAACTAATCATACATTGGATTCTACCATCTTGCATGTGCAGGCCGACCCCCGCATCATTGCGCAAGCAATCAAGGCATGCAGCAGCAGCAGCAGCAAAACGCCAGCCGCTGCAGGCCCTGCAGCAGCTGCAGAGGATAGCGGCATGCAGGGGCAGGCGGCTGGCTTGCATGCTGGCGTGCCCCTGGCACTGGCAGACCCGCGGCAGCGCTGCACCCTGCAAGGAGTGCCTCAGGTGCGTGTTTGGCTTAAACCTGCACCCCGCGTGAGCCATATATGTTATAGATGCATGATAGAAACATCTGCAGTTGTGATTGCATGCACGCAGCTGGATGATGATGATGATGATGATGATGATGATGATGATGATGATGATGATGATGATGATGATGATGATGATGATGATGATGATGATGATGATGATGATGATGATGATGATGATGATGATGATGATTTATTGATGATGATGATGATGATGATGATGACGCAGCTGGATTTACTGCGCAAGCTGTCCATTTACTACCACCGTGGCATGACGATTGTCATCGATTTCAAACTCCAGGGCGCTGCTTATTTTGTAGTTGCAGCTTCATAGAACTGTGCCACAGCGACAGAATTTCAGTGTACACAGTCCCACAAACTGTGGCATGCCAGCTGGTCAAGCAAGCATGATGCTGTTGTCACTTCTGATAGGCGGCAGTTACAGCTGCATCACACTGTCCCACATGTATCTTAGTATGCACCCCCACCCCCACCCCTCCCGTGCTTGCACCACCTAGACGTCTGCAACAGCAGCAACAGCAGCAGCAGCAGAAGATGCACTGTGTCTGCTGCTGTACGGGCAGCCAGCTGTTCAAGCATGCTATGCTGTTGTCATCTTTGATAAGGTGGAACGTTTGTTTACTGCAGGCTGGCGAGGTGGTGTTGATGCGCAACAGCAGCTGGCTGCTGCCTGGCAGGCTGATGGGCAGCTCAACACCAACAAGCAGGTGAGCTCGGGGAGGGGGGGCGGAGGCAGGGGGGCAAGCAGATTGATGTGTACACCTGTTTATCATTCATTCTGTCTGGCAGATGTATGTCATGGCATATACTGATCGGTGTCAAGAAGGCAACAGGCTGCTGCCTGGCAGGCTCATGGGCAGCTCAACACCAACAAGCAGGTGAGCCCGGGGCAGGGGGGGGCTGCCAGAGGAGCAAGCAGATTGATGCGTGCACGTGTCTAAAGATGCACTATCTGGCAGTTATATGTCAGGAAGAGAACAGGCTGCTGCCTGGAAGACTCATGGGCAGCTCAACACCAACAAGCAGGTGGGTGCGTTGGGGGGAGGGGCAAGGCAGTTGCTGTGTGCACCCGCTTACATGTCAGCATTTGCACTGTCTGACAGACCACTGTTGGTGTCAAGAATGGGATTGGCTGCACACCAACAAGCAGTTGGGCCACGTTGGGGGAGGGGGGGAGGTGCACACGGCGGCAAACAGACTGCTGTATCCACCTGTTTGGCATTTGCACTGTCTGGTAGATATAGGTCAGAGTGTTGTAAAAAACAGGCTGCTGGTTGGCAGGCTCATGGGCAGCTCAACACCAACAAGCAGGTGGGTACAAAGGGTCACGACAGCGTTGAATGTGTGTGCTGCTGTGCATGCAGGGGTGGGGCGTCTCTGCTTCCTGTCCTGTTAGAGTGGTGCTGCTCTCACAAGCAGGCGGGGCGCGCGCAAGGGGCGCAAGCAGACTGCTGTCTTCTGCAAGTGCACTGTCTGGCTGATAAAGGTCAGTTTGAAGACGAGAGCCTCTCGTCTGCTGAGCATATGCTCTCGTCAGTGTGCCGCAATTGTTCTGTATCGTGCTGTGCCGCATTGTGCTGCAACAGGCAGCATATCCAGGCGCTAGCCCACCTCGGTGTGCGGCTGGTCATCACTCTTACAGAGGAGTCGCCCCTGCCACCAGACTGGCTCGCAGCAGCAGCAGCAGCACCGGCAGCAGCTGCAGCCACACCCAACAGCAGCAGCAGCAGCAGTCGCCCTGCAAAGGGTGCTGTAGGCAGGCCAAAGGCATCTGCAGCAGCAGCAGGAGCTGCGAAGGCTGGTGCAGCGGCAGCAGGTGCTGCAGCGGTTGGCGGCAGCATCAGCAATGCATTTGTAGCGGTGCCCAACTACGAGCCTCCTACAGTGGAGCAGATGGACTACATGGCAGGTGGGTCGACCATTACAACACATCACACGCTCCACTGAACCAGGATTGGGACCTCAATTAGGAGCCAACGAGAGGATCATAGGGGGGAGAATTATCTAGTTGTTGTCACAAACATCAGAAGAACAAGCCGAGAAGCACACTCCGTGCCATTGCATCCATGCAAGAAGGTTGCACTAGTGCTTAGCCTCCTTCAGTGGAGCAGATGGACCACATGACGGGTGAGTGAGACATGTGCCATCGCGCCATCTATATGAGCCTCCCGTTGGCACCAGATTGGGGGTCTCTATCCTGATTGAGTGGAGCACAAGATGCGTGCTAGATGTGCCAGTGTGTCAGTGCAAGCAGGGTGCATGCACTCGTGCTTTGCCTCCCTCATCTGCTGCCAATGACGTGCCTGTTGTGACTTTTGCACACCTGCTGCGCTGCTGGTGTCATCACACAGGCAATGACTGCATTCTTGTTATCAGAGACAACACCTTGTCATTGTGGGGTATAGGCTTGGACGCATTGTTTAGCAACCTTATTTCAAACAGAATTGCTGCGCTGCCGCAGTGCAGGTCTTGCGTAAGCAGCGTGGGCAGCTGGTAATGCTGTGCTGGTGCGTTGTGGAGGCGGCAAGGACTTTTTGTTCACCACACCTTGGGCAAACTCACTACCTTGTAGGCAATCAACCAACAACCTCATTTCTGTGTGCTGTAGGTCTTGCGGAAGCAGCGTGGGCAGCAGGTGGTGCTGTGCTGGTGCACTGCGGAGGTGGCAAGGGCCGCGCAGGCACCGTGCTCGCCTGCATGCTCTGCAAACACGGCCTCAATACAGACATCACAACAAGCCTTTTGAACGACCTATCAGTCACCAAACAGCAGCCGCACCAGCAGCAGTGTGAGGCTCCAGTTATGGGTGCTGCAGATGCGATGCAGCTGCTGCGTCAGCGGCGGCCAGGTAGCATTGAGACGCCGCAGCAGGAGCAGTTTGTGGTGCAGTACTGCAGCCTGCTGTGGGAGCGGCACCAGCGTGCTGCTGCTGCTGCTGAGGCTGCTGCTGCGACAGAAAGCAGTGGCAATGCACAAGAGACAGTAGCCTCAATGCACCAGCGTGCTGCTGCTGCTGCTGCGACTGAAAGCAGTGGCAATGCACAGGAGACAGGAGCCGCAATGCACCAGCGTGCTGCTGCTGCTGCTGCAACAGAAAGCAGTGGCAATGCACAGGAGACAGGAGCCGCAATGCACCAGCGTGCTGCTGCTGCTGTTGCTGCGACAGAAAGCAGCGGCACTGCACAGGAGACATTCACCCCAATGCACCAGCGTGCTGCTGCTGCTGTTGCTGCGACAGCAAGCATAGAACCTGCACATCTTGCTGCTAAAGATGCACAGCAAGAGGCATCATCACCTCCAGCAGGTGTAGCAGCAGGCAAATATGTCACGGGCAGCACGGTAGGCGTGCCTCCTGGCCAACATACTGCTGCACCCAGCAACAGCAGCAAAACTGGTGATGGTGGCGCTGGTGCTTCAGTGGAGAAAACTGGCAGCAGCAGCAGCAGCACAGCTGCAGCAGGTGTTGCTGTGCTGCAGCCTCAGCAGCTGCCGAAGCTGTTGGTGCTGGTTGGTCTGCCTGGGAGTGGCAAGTCGAGCTTTGCAGCAGCTCTTGCAGGACCTTCAACTTCCAATGCAGCTGCTGCAAGTAGCAGTAGATTTGGATGCTCGTCAATGGCGGCAACAGCGCACGGTCAAGTCGGCAGCAGCAGCAACAGCAGCAGCAATGCCAGGGGCACCTCAAGCCAGCAGCAGCAGCAGCAGCAGCGAGTGCGTTGGTGGCGTGTGTGCCAAGATGAGGCAGGCAGCAGGTCAGCTGCGGAGGTGGAGTTCAGCAACGCAATGCTGAAGGGGGGACCAGGGACACCTGTTGTGCTGGACAGGTGTAATGCAACACACCAGGTGGTTTGGCCTGCCATTAACAGGCCTATTTGATTTAGGGTGGCCGCATACTTTGGGGTCCTTTTGAACCTAACGTTAGACCAACGCTAGAACTAACAAATCAACAAGTGGAATGCAACGCGCCAGGTGGGTTTGGTGGGACTTCCATCATGGAAGCAATGCAGCACCCCACGACCAAGCATTTGGGTCGCTGACTAGTGCTGAGGTCCAGTTTCAGCCCATAACATGCACTGTGTGTATTGTGGCGTACTGCATTGCAGGGGAGCCAGCCAGTTGTGTGCGTGTCTCAAGGGTGTCTGAGCAATACACTTCAGCGCCGCTGCTGATTCTACTGGAATTGCATCAAACAAGCAGCGGCAGAACCACATCACTCAACACAGGCATTTTCCTGCACTCCTGCACCTCAAGCCTGATGCACGGGCTGTGTGGCGGCTGCTCCTTTTGTAATTTACATGACCGTGTCGAGTGGTTTGCGCTGGCACTGCATGGCACTACCGGCAGGAGGGACACTCTGGAGCCACCCTACTTCTAGACTTTGCCTGCACTCCTGCATCCTGCCCTTGCTGTACTGTGACTCCTCCTGTACTGCTTGTAATGTTGCTTTGTTTTTTCTGCTTGCACGAGTGCCTAGCGCTGGCACCAGAGTGAACGGCAGCAGGAACACTGTGGCACCACCCCACTTCTAGACTTGGCCTGCACTCCTGCACCCTGCCATTGCTGTACCGTGACTTCTCTGAAGTCCTTTGCTGCTTGTGCTTGTTTTTTCCTGCTTGCAGGATCGTGCCGAGTGGCTGGCGCTGGCAATCCTTCGCAGCGGCAAGCGCAACAAACCCTTGAAATGTGTCTGGGCAGTACACTTTGACGTGCCTGCTGCCGTATGCATCACTCGTGTGGCTGCACGGACAGACCACCCCACAATAAAGCATGGCCGGGGCCGCAGGGCCGTTGAGAGCTTTGCGGCAGTGCTCGAGGCACCGACAGCTGACGAGGGTTTTGAGCGCGTAATAATGGTTCGCAGCAGGGCAGAGGTGGATGCACTGCTGCTGCAGCTGGGTGCGGAGGGTCTGCCGGAGTTTGTGCAGGATCCGCCACAGCAGGTAGCTGAGTGGCAGCGGTGGCAGCAGCTGTGCGAAGAAGAGTCGAGCAGGCAGGATTGATCCTGCAGATGCGGATAAGATGCTTGGTATGATGCACCAGCAGCCCACAATGGTGAACTGCAACAATTGACTTGTGTCCTGGATGACTTGGAACCTTGGGTACGGCGTCATGCTGTGCTCAGAGCAAGTGGAAATTGGCAACATGTGAAGTTAAAGTAGCAGTTGCTTGGCGTATTGCTGATTGCGATGTTGTGCAACTAGTGCAGCCGCTGCCTTCAGTAGTCACTAGTGGCGGTAGTACTGCTCAGAGCAGTTGGTACAGCTGTGGGCTCCCTCCACCAGACACATTTGACCCACAGCTGATCATAGGGTTTTACGGTGGTTTACCCTTCTGCAGGTCTTATATCAAATCCATTGATGTGAAATGTGATGTAAACTATGTCAAAATCATCAGGCTGGCGTCAGATAGCTCCCCGGGGGAATGATATTATCGATGATCGTCGACCTGATGTGGCTATGACTGGTTGTCCCCTCAGGGGTGCATTGTGTTTGCATTCGCGTACAATGCAACCCTTTACACTCAGAGGTGTAAGAACTCCTCACTGAGGATGGATCGGATCCAGGAGGATCCAGATGGCAACCCTGATACGGCTGGGTCCAATGCGGCTAAATCTCGATGCAGCAGCCGCCGCAGCAGGTGGCTGAGTGGCAGTGGTGGCAGCAGCTGGGCGAAGAAGAGTTGGGAGGGCAGGAGTGATCCTCAATAACCAAAAGGATCCAAATGCGGCTGGATCCAAATGCGGCTGGATCCAATGCGGCTGGATCCACATGCGGCTGGATCCACATGCGGCTGGATCCAAATGTCGATCCAGAAGCGGCTGGATCCAAAGCACACTAAATCCAGATGCGCCCGGATGCTAAGAAGCAACATACTGATGCGGCCGCATCTGAGAGGCGGATGCGGTGCCAGCCTGGCATGATGCCCCGGCGGCCCAAGATGGCGAGTTGCTATGCATACTAAGCGACAGTTGGGTTGTGTCCTGGCTACCGTAAGTTGTAACCACAAGGTTGTATTTTGTGATGTTGAAACCTTGAGAACCGAGACATGCTGTGCTCAGAGCATGCGTGCAATCGCACACAGTAAAAATGCTTTGCGTGCAGTCGCACACAGTAAAAAAATGCTTGAAACGAATCAATTGCGGCATCGGGATGGGACATGTGGCTGCCTGGGCATGTCAGCAGGCCTGCTGCAGCAGGTAACACATGTTATGTGACTGGCTGCAGTCATGCAGCCAGTAACATGCTGCTCTGTTCGCATCAATCGATCTCACCGTGTCAAGAAACTGCTTTTCAAGTCCGTCTGAGAGTTACAGATGGCACGCAGCGCGGGAATTCAAGCGAGCCTTGCATAATTCAGTCCGAAGGACGCAACCGGTGTATCCCCAATATACGAAGCGTTTGACCTGCTGATCTTTTTCACTCAGACCTGTATCTTGCATGTGAATTTTGAGCATCGGTCAGCTGCAGCACGCATGGCCAGCAGCAGCAGCAGCAGCAGCAGCAGCACAGGGGCACCTGACCCTGTGCAAGCAGCTTTAGACGCAGCCAAGCAGCTCAGCAGCATCTGGAGAACAGTGCCGCACGTTAATCACCTGCAGCATCCATCTGCAGCTGCTTGCAGAGGCGATGCAGCAGAGGCTGTGGACCTGAGCACAGCCCTGCTGGAAGCACTGCATGACGCGCTTGGCGACAGAGCTGCCTGGAAGCAACCTGGACAGAGTTGCCTGGAAGCAACCTGGACAGAGCTGCCTGGAAGCAACCTGGACGCGTGGAGCAGCTGTTCGTGGGTCTGGAGCAGCACCAGCTTGTGGTCCTGCTTGCACGGCTGATCATGTGGCTACAGCAGTCGCCAGAGGTCACACTTTAACAGCCTGCAGGCAGCAGCAGCAGCAGCAGCAGAGCCAGGCTGCTGTGGTGGTGGTGCATGACGTGCCTGAGCAGCCTGTCAGAATTCATTGAAAGAGTGTGCAGCAGCAAGATAGAGAGCACCGCTGTGCTGGCGCTGCACTACATGGCTGTGTCGCTGCACTACATGGAGCACCTAGCAGCTGCCTTAGATGAGCAGGTAGGCCAAAAGGTGGCAGTGACTAACACTGCGGTGGCTCACACTTCATAGGTGGCCGTGACTCACACACCGTGCTGCCACGCGCTGTGGGTTCGCTATGCAGCTTGAACATCGGATGTATTAGCAGTGTGCGCCATCATCATCATCATCATCATGTTACCCATTAAGCCATAGCATCAACGCCATCAGCAGTGTGCGCCATGTGCGAGTGGGATCTGGCGAGTTACTCAGTGTGTGCAGCGGTGCTGTTGCACAGTAAGCTGCTGCTACAGAGGCATACCGGGTGCGTCGGGCATGGCTGGTCGTTCTTTTACTCAACTAATGGCCACTTGCTGTGCCTGCATGACCAAGGATGGCAACTACTTCCTGTTACACTGCAGCAGCCTGCCTGCACTTAAAGGTTGATAGTCTTGAGGTGTTTGCTGCACTGTTGTGCCTGCAGGGCTCTTCCACAGCTGGCAAAGCTGCCTGCAAGGCAAGCAGACCGAGCAGCAGCAGCAGCAGCTCAGCCGGCAGTTCATGTCCCAGGTCGCAACTGTCTGGTCCAAGTTGCTCTCCATTTGGCATGCCAATACGCCTGGGAGAGTCAGCAAGGTTGCTCCAGTGCTGCTGCGCAGTCTAGTTCCAGCGCTGCAATTTGCCGATCTGTGCATGCAGCAAGCAGCACTCGCGCCAGGTGCCAGCGCCAACAGCAGCAGCAGCAGCAGCAGCGGCGGCAGCGATAGTATCAGCAAAGATGATTACAGCGTCGCCCTGCCAAACACCTGATGAACGCAAAGGAAAGCACCACAAGCATTGCTGTCCTCGAAAACACTCTGAAACTGTTTAAGTTGCTATTATAATGTACTTACATCTGAAGCGCGTGCACCAGAGCTTTATAATTGCGCTATTCAAGTCGAGCGTCTTGGTGTCTTGGTGCATTGGTGTCTTGGTGTAAACGCGTTTTTCGGGCCCCCCGCCCAGCAAACATAATTGAGAACCGCCATAGAGGCTGCGCACAATGTGCCATGCATCGGCTAGCCAATGCAACCTGAGTTACCTTGAAACACCTAATTTTCCACCCATTGACTCGAGACAGCAGTAAAATCATCGGCTTGTCATCAAAATCAGCACACCAAGCCGCCCTTAGTGCTAGTTCTTCACTTCTTTGCTGCGACTGTCTCCTCCTTGCGCTGCTCTGCGCGTGCCGCCACGGTTGCTGCACATGCAGGGCGCGCTGCCATCCTGCACAGCACGACATGTGAGGTATTCAGCGGTACTGGAAAGGCCCTTTGCGTGTTGAACACGCAAAGCAGGTAACGCAGGCATAACTTGCCTTCCTGCCTCCCTTCCTGCCTGGTAAAGCAGGCAAATTGACATGTGCAGCCAGCAGAACCAGGACTAATGAGTCGCTACTTGATGAGCTGACTAGCCAGCTTGCCATGTTATAATGCCCTGATACATGTCTGGATGAGTTCATGCAGTGGCAGGTGATGAACAGGGAGCGCTTCACGCATGATGTGACAGGCAGAGTCAGGAGGGACACTAGCACCATGTTTACGCAAGCAAAGAGAGCCTGAAGACTGCACAGGCATGAGAGCTGCCATCTATGTGTTTCAGATGCAGCGCTGGACACAGTCTGATGCCAGTGTGGCATCAGACCAATGGCGGTCACATGCTGTGCTGGCAAAAGTGGGTCTGCAGGGCTCCAAACAGTGAGTCTAATTCTAGAATACGCTTACGGTGATCGACTCAAGCGTACTAGGTTTGATCACATGGCATGTATCGACAAGCCTGTATCGGCAAAGCAGCGCGACTCACCGCTGCATGTACGCCACAACATTCGGGTATGGGCTCAGGTCAATCTGCAATCCAGGGCAACGCAGCATGCCATGCTGCGTTCAGTGCACGAAGGAAACATGAGATGCAGTACCATGCAGATGATTGAACTTGCTCTCTTAGAAATATAATCAATAATGATATCAGACTGATGAGGAGGACTGGATTGCACTTATTGCACAGCCAAGGATTGCGATTCAGTTGGGGCAGTGTACAGCAGGTATGCTTGCAGTGCCATGTCGCTGACGCTAAATGCACCTTTCCCAATCACCTCATGGTCAGTTCTCACATAGACTACCCCTATGTGACATAGCCAACAACCCATCTGGCCCGCACAACTACTGCTAATCGCATGCCCACTTGGATGATGTACATCAGCTTCATGCCTGCCAGGCAGGAAGGCTGGGATGTACGGCAGGTGATGCGCCCATGGGAGCTGGCAAAGCGTTCATCAAGGGTCACGCATCCAGCGTCAGTGATGTTGCAATGGCCACTGCAGCGCCCACTGCAACAGTCACTGACGCTAGATGTGCCCACCTCAATGGATGCCTTGCAAGCTCCCACACAGCCGACAGACCCACAGCACACATTTGATCATCAAATCAAAAGCCAGCGACAGACATCGTGCTGCTGAAATTCAAACATTGGCTGGTTTTCAACCTATTGGAGAACTCAGCTTTATACCTGTGGCAAGAAGGCTGGGATGTACAGCAGGTACGCGCCAACTGCAACGTCGCTGACGCTGAAGGCGTCTCCCTCAATGAACTCCTTGCCTGCAAGCACTTTGTCCAGATTGCCCATCACGTCAGGCATGGACTTCTCCCTGCAAGGCAAGTTCACAGTACAGTTCACAGCATAGTTCACAGTGAATGTACATCAGTGAGCAGCGTGAACTCCCTGCCTGCAAGCACCTTGTCCAGGTTGCCCATCACATCAGGCATGGACTTCTCCCTGCAGCCAAGTTCACAGTATAGGTAAATGCGCAGATCACAGTAGCAAGCCGAGTGAACTGCATTTGCGGCAAAAGAAGGTATCGCCTGTCGAGATATGCTCGAGCACTCACTGACTGACTCCCAAAACAAAAGCAATCCCGTGATCAGTCCGTGGATTTCTATGCTCACCTGAACTGCTCCACGAACACGGAGTTGGCCAGCGTTGAGTTGGCAAACAGCACCCACTGCGATGCCCGCGCCCTGCAAGGCAAGCAGGCAGGCAGGCAGGCAGGAAGATGCGATGCATGCGCCGCCAAGACATCTGTCAATGCCACGGCTGCTGGTGTATACCTATACTGCGCATGGCAGGGTCACATTGACGGGCTTGAGCACCCCATCACCGCAGCACTGACATCACAGCCAGAGGTGCTGAATGCATATCCGCTACTGACATTTCCACTAACACTGTCTACTCCTATTTCGCAAACAGATCTCTGGAAAAAAGGCAGCCCACCTGGCCTCTGGTGTGTGCAGCTTGCCGTACTTGTCAGCCAGGTAGGTCAGCAGCGCACCAGACTCAAAGAGGCACAGCTCGCCATCCTGCATGGCAGGCACCTTGCCAAACGGGTTCACCTGCAGCAGCAGCAGCAGCAGCAGCGTCAGAAGCAGCATGATGTATGCTTCAAATGTGCAGATCTTCAGGTGCATGACGCTGCTCTTGCTGCCGCTGCCGTTGCATCTGCTGCTGCGGCTGCTGCGTTTGCTGTGGTCGCTTCACACCTTGGATAAGATGCTAAGTCATAGCTGCAGCTGGCGCATGTTGGAGATCAGCAGCAGTTCCTGCAGCTGCCGTGGCGCTGCAGCAGTAATTCTTGTCCTGCACCTGTTCCTGCATGTGCTGCACTCCAACTCCAGGTATGAGCACTGCGCAGCTGCCGTCGCCGCTGCCGCTGCTGCTGCTGCTGCTACCAATGTTCCTGTGCTTGCTGCTGCAATCTGTACAATGAAGTTGCTGCAGTGTCAGGCCCTGGTACCTTCATGAACTGCTCTGTCTTGTGCTGCTTCTCCTTCATGTCAAGGTTGACCAGCTCAGCATCTTGACCAATCTCTTGCAAGTACCTGCAAGTTAAACACTGTTACAATGTTACGAAATTTTGCAAAGTGGAAAGTGGATTGTGCTGGCGCTGTTGCTTTGCAGGACCACTGCAGCGGCTTTGCAGTGCTGCGCCTGCGCAACTGCTATTGCTGTGTTTTGCTGAATGTGCCCTGTGGACACCCTGAACCACGCCATATCGCAGCAAAACAACATCAAGGCATACATATATGTAGATATGTTCATAAGTGGCGTTGGAAGCAGCTGCATGGGGCTCTGGAGTTGCTAGTGTGGTGAGAGGTTCCAGAGACAGTAGGAGTGACTGACCATTCGACGATCTTGCCGCGGGAGGCTGGGTTGGTGTAAAGCTTGAGCGATGAGCGAGCCACCACTGCACGCCTGGCAGGTGCAGCTGACGTGAACGGGCGAGTGCGTGCTGCAAGCATCTTGAAGGTTGAGCAAAGCCAAGCTGCAAGGCAGTTACGATCGCAACGTATGTAGCGTATTTAATGCACGTACGGTACAGTCTTTGATTTGCATCGCTAGTGGGCAATGCGTCATTTCAAGCCCTAGAACTGTTCTGCTGTACTGTACTGTCATACCTGAGCAGGCATGTACTGCCATGCAGTGCATGAAGCCACGCTGGAGATGCTGCCTTGAATGCCTTGGCCCATTTGCCATGGTGTCTCCGCAAGGAGGCGTCCATACTCATTGTGTAATACCAGGCTAGTGGCAAGTTTATTTGCTCAGCCTGAAAACTCAAATCGCCATGGCACAGGCCCAGGCTGGCGCATCCCCACCAATCCCCAGCCCACATCTAACCTCCCCCCCCTTCCCCCCCTCTTCTTAACCTGGTTCCCTAACCCTTACCCTCCCCAAGACAAAGAAGCCCCACCAGGTTTCTGAGCCTGCACATCTTCTTGGACACTTGGCACACATGCCGCATTGTAACAACACTGAAATTTTCAGTCTGAAACATCTCGCTCAGTTAACCCTTAGAGATTGGAGACCCAGCAGATGTCAGCACTGGGCGGACTATGGGCACTGGTGAGCGGGCACCCAGCGGACAGTGACACTCGTCCGTTGACTGTGAGAATTCCTCGCGGGGGGATTTGTGGAGAAATCTTGTGATGCAGCCGCGCAGCGCCGCTCTGAAAACATTTTCGTATTGTGCTCTACAATGTTCAGCATTTTTAGCGCCATCTGTGTGGTGCACATGCCCCACTGTGGCTGGTGGGGTTGCGGCGTGACAAGCAGCGGTAACTCGTCCAACCTCCCAGCAGCCCATTAGGACCGCAACATTAGCATTAGTTTGAAAAGTAATGTTCGATAAGCCAACACTGAGCAGAACACGCTTATGTAGGATGTGCCCTACTGGTTGCAATGGCTGACGCGCTTTCCGGCAGATCAAAGCGTGAAAGACGAGCCTCCAGTCGATACAAAGACTTTTATCGGGAAACAGAGGCAGATGTTCCAGCTAGCAGCAAAGCACAACCGTCGCTTACAAAGGGCAGTGAGGGCAGCCAGCCTGTGCGGGGCCGCGCTAGCAACACAGGCAGGACTGAAGAAGCCGTTAGAGAGAATTCTATTGATAGCGACTGCGATAGCTCGGGCTGCTGCTGGCCTGCTTGTGTGCGAGTCACCAGCTGTTGGCAGAGTAGTAAGTGCAAGTTCAGTGCAGCTGCCCAGTGCAGCACTGGCGGGAATGCTGTGTGCCTGCCTGCCTGGCTGCCTGCCTGCTGTATGCAGCTGGCAGCAGTGCACATCACAACTCAACAACTGATAAACATGTGTATGGTGCCATTGTAAAAACTGTGGCTGGTGCTGGCCTATTGTTTATGCAAGTTACCAGCGGACGGCATGTAGACACGGCACAAGCAATCACGGCTTCATGGATTATAAATGGCTGTACATCCAAGTGTGGTAGGCATAGCTCTCGTTTTTGTAGTAATTGATAGGCTAAATGTACGGTATAAGGCTGGTTGCAGTCGACCTTGACGGTTCCAGCTACTATGACAAATGCCACAGTTGATGCCAGAGTGGCACTGCTGCTGCGCTGCTGTAGTTGCTAACATTGGCAAAGGATACATTAGACAGCAGCTGCTTGGCAGCTTGACACCGTGTAGGTTACATAGGCGTTTGTCAAATGGACAGCCAGAGTCCAACAGGGATGCGCATGTTGTTACACACACTGTGACAGCATGGGCAGCATGCTACGACAACGCGGCTCAACCAATGTTGCTGCAACAGCTGTGCTCCACAGCGACGCCTTGTACAGATGCGGTGCATCACACCTATTCATTTTGCAGGCGCGAGACGCAGCTGCTGCCTGCATGACTGCCGCATGGACCCTAGCCACAGCAGCCCTGAGCACCTCAGTGCACTGGGACACGTGTCCCACACTGCCAGCCTCCTCTTGGCAGCACTGCTCAGCGAGGCGTCTTCAGCCACACTCTGAGACACAGCATCCAGCTCGTTCTTGAATTGCAGGAACCAGGTTGGGTCCATGCCAACATCGGGCTCTTGCTGCGCCCTGTTCCTGAGCGCCACGTACAGCACCCTGTACTGGGACTCTCTCATGTCAAGGTATAGCACGGAAGCGCCTGCACAAAAGAAAACGCAGCCGACAAAGTTTTTGTTGTTACTTCATATAAAATAAATAAAAAAAATAAATATGATGTATGCCTGCTGTATGGCTGCCGTAGTCGTTGGCTGAGGCAATCCTCAGCTGCAGGTGGCCTGCACACAAGCTTTGCGAGCGCTGTTGGACGTCATAAATAAGAAAATTAAGTATATAAACGAAAGGTCTCATTCGGTGGCGATATATGAGATCGTACACGGCGCTGTTGTCCTGTGCTGGCCCCAGCACGTAGTCAACAGCAGTAGCTGACATGCCGATGAATTGCAGCGCTCAAGCGCTGGACTGCAGCGTAAATGTTTCATCGATACTATGTTTCACCTTGAGTCAACGTCCGCGGCTTGTCCACCGGGCTGAAAATAGCACTGTCCGTGGGTGTTCGCTCAACCCTGAAAACCGACGATAGACCAAACGATCCACCAGGTGATCACCGGGTGCTCAACCGCTGCCAAACTGTATAAGGAAGTTATTTTCAGATGTTGCATTCACGTTTCAGCTTGTAACATCACAACTCACAGAGCCTCTTCCTTAATCCATGTTGGACACCAGTCTTGTAGCTTTTGATCAAGTTCTCAAAATTCAAAGGGTGCAGGCTGGCAGCAGCGGGTCGCTGAGCCTGCACATCATCTTAAAGGCCAGGTCTCGCTCCTCTGCAGTGGCCCGCGAGCACATCACTGTACCGTGCATGGGCCAGTTGATACAGCTTGAGCAATTGAGAACAACTGATCATCCACCCATTAGCTCAAGGCAGCGACGGCTTATCATCAGCGCCATGCTGCCCCTGCCAAGCTAGTCTTCCACTTTCTTACTTTCACTTCCTTACTCTTTTGCTGCGACTGTCTCCTCCTTCTGCTGCCATTTTTTTAGGGGGTGTATTGGGAGAACTATATAAAAAATCAAAAAGCCGAGAATGAAGAGGATGCACGCAGCGCATGTACAAACTAAAAGCATATATGTAATGTATGAAACAACTATTTTCTATTGGTGCAATTATTGCAGGGGTCATGTGGCACTCTTGTGGACCCCTCTCCTTGGCTGTGCCTGGCGCTGCTGCTGCTGCTGCTGCTGTTGCTGCTGCTCCTGGCTGAGGCGGGCAGCACTTCTACAATACATGCACAGCGCTGTGTGACACGAGATTATGCTGAATCTTTTGGGCTAGTGCGCCTGCATTTGTTATCAGCCGCAGTGTAGCGACCAGTGCCAACAGTGGCCTGCACTTGAACGTGCGTGGTTTGAGCTCCAGTGGTTGATGCTGCTGCGGGTGTGCTGAGCGCGAGCGGCATCAAAACAGCAGACAAAGACATCTGTACATCCGGAACTTTATGCAAAGAGATCGATACGCAGAGCGAGGATTGGTAGTGGAACTGTTGCTCGTGAGTTGCTGGGCGCTGACCAGCAACCGCACATTGGCGATGGCGAGCATTCAGATGATATCACAAAACGATTGGCTACATCTGTTGCGTTGTAATGGCCAGTGCCTGTGCACATGAGTTGCAAACAGCTCATGACTTGATCAAGCTCCACAGACACCTGATCCTACGACTACCATTTCACGGCAGCCACATCGTCGTCGATGGTGTACATAACGTGTCCCGCGTTTAAACGACTTGAATCCGTTTCAGCTGAAGTTTGGGAGCAATACATCGTCGTCTTTGAGGGCTGCCTTCGAACAAACCCTACCACAGTGCAGCAAGTACAGCAGTGCGTGGCAAGGCAGCAGGCGCAGGAGAGCCACTAACTCTGCGACAAGGCAGACTGAGAGCTGTGCGACAGCATTGTGTTCGGTGTCTTTTCCTTCCTGGCCACTGATTAGCAGGCAGCGGCTGCTGCAGAGCAGGACTCCGGCAGGAGCAGCTGCTCCAGGAGTCGCAGTGCAGTTGGGGTGCAGCTGCGCCAAAGGGTGCTGTGTGCCCGGGCAGCACATTACTACAGTAATGACAGCAGCAAGGCGCCTGATGTATTACAGGATGATCTGCATGCTGGATTTCAGTAGTAGGCCGACACCCAGCACTCGTGCAAAATCACAGGGGGGAGCTCAACCGCCTGTGGACAGTCAGCAAACAGGCACGTGCATGCAGCACAGCGAATCGTCGGCTGGTGAAACAGATGTGCTAGCAAATATTGCACCGCTGGACGCCGCGTGCTGCCACTACCGTTCGTATTTTTGAATTACTTTTTTCCTGCGGGCTTATACGCGTGGCGCCACGGTTGCTGCGCATGCAGAGTGCGCTGCCATCCTGCAGAGCACGACACCCAGCAGCAACCAGGATTAGATCTTTGGGTAAGCTTAGTAGCCACCGTCCCATGCCAGGATGCCACGATAATTTAAAAGTCTTGATGCGTGCATGCAGTGACAGGTGACACGTGACGTACATCAAACTTTGCTACACGGCGTGTATGCGACAGGCACGGTGAGAGGATGTACAGAGGAACGCTAGCACAATGGTGATATGTTTCATGAAACACAGGCAAAGAGAGCTCAAAGATTTTCAAAAGCCATGACAGCGATGTCAGCTAGCTGACATCCCTTGGTGTATGAATCATACAGTATGATGCAACAATGGATATAGTCGGGTGCCGCTGTGTGTGGCATCAGACGAATCATTGATGCGGTCACGTGCTGTGCTGGTGCATAGGTAGGTCTGCAGGGTTTGAGGCAATGAACTAGATGCATCAAATCCCAAGATGAGCTGCACGCATTGCGGCATCCAAGCCTACTAGGTCTGGATGCATGACATGTTTGGGTAAGCAGCCAACTCACCGCTGCATGTACGCCACAATATTTGGGTATGGGCTCAGGTCGATCTGCAAGCAGTGCAGAGTGCAGCCCAGCATGATTGGAAGAAGATAGCTAAAGGGCTTGATGCAGCACCAAGCTGCACAAAATTGTGAATCACAAACACCAGTTTCATGCCTGAAGTACGAAGGCTGCAATGTACAGCAGGTATGCGCCAACTGCCACATCGCTGACACAAACAGCATCGACCTCCTAAGAGTCACGGAGAAACCCGGGTGCATTCTCTCATTCCATTGTTCAGGCAATTGATGCAGCCAGCGATGCAGGCAGCGAAAGGATGATTGCTTCTTGGCTTGTTCTGCTGATGTTTCGGATGACAATGTGATATTTTTTTACATTAAACCCCTTTGACCTCCCGTTGGCTTCTGATTGGGGTTCCTACTCCTTGTTGAGTGGAGCATGTAATGTAATGTAATGCATTCCTGAGTCAAGGCAATGGTCGGATTTCAAGTCGCTGTATTGCGCACATAACAACGCCCTTACCTGTGGTGCGAGAGCTGGGATGTACAGCAGGTAAGCGCCGACTGCAACGTCGCTGACGCTGAACGCGTCTCCCTCAATGAACTCCCTGCCAGCCAGCACCTTGTTGAGGTTGCCCATCACGTCAGGCATGGACTTCTCCCTGCAAGGAAGTTCACAGCAAAGTTCAACTCAAACTTTACAGCACAATTCACAGTAGTGCCTCGAGCTTGCAGGAAGGCGCACTCCCTGCCAGCCAAACCTTGGTCGAGGTTGCCTATCACCTCGGGCATGGACTTCTCCCAGCAGCCAAGTTAACAGTACAGTTCACAGTAGGGTATCATAGTCAAGTTCATAGTACAGCTCACAGTAGGGTATCATAGTCCAGTTCACAGTCCAGTTCACAGTATGGTAAATAGTCAAGTTCACAGTCAGTTCTCAGTAGATCTACTCTAGAGTATCATGGTCAAGGTCCACGGTCCCCTGTGAATACCAACAGCACACTGTGTGCAGCATAGCAGTGTTCAAAATGGCTACATAACGGCTTTGTAATGGCTTCAAGCATGGCACCGCCTTTGTCGGTTGATGTGTTTTCACCCAGGCATTGCAAAAGAGTTGAGCGTCACGGAGCGGAGCATCACCTCTCTGCCGTGCTCACCATGTTTGGCCCATGGGCTATGGTCACACAGATGTAAAGTAGCATGTAAATGCATGTCCAGTTGCAGGTTTTTATGTCAAGTTGAGGGGTTTGCATGTAAAGTGGCATGTCCAGTGTGCAGCAACTTTACATGTGCTGCTGCTGCCCGGTGATGCGCTCACTCACGGCTCGATGGACGCTGCAGCCTCTTGCGATTGAGTTTCTGCATGTTAAGAGCACGGAATACGCTGCATTCAGGCAGCGTATGCGCCGTGCTTACAGTAGGGTTTGGTACGTTCAGAACATCAACGCCATGACTTTTTATGTGCACAAGCGTTTGCAAAAGACTGACAAAAGGCCCGGAGCCTGGCGAGCAAGTGCTCTGGTGGAGCGTTTCACTATCACTGCGGCAAACCGCACTGCTTAGCCTTGGTGTACTGCAGTGGTCACCTTCAGTGTACTTGTGCACTGAATTCAGTGCACAAGTGTTCACCTTCGAAGGTGAACACTGCAGTACTGCAGCACCTGCTGCAGTGGCAGCAGTGCCGAGAGCCAGGAGCCCGTGCAGAGCTCGATGCCGTGCCCTATAATATGGTGTATGGCATGATATCAAGCATATATCGCATGAATGCGATGCTTCTAGTGCTCTGTAATGAATGTAAAGCGTCATGTAAAGTTGTATGTCAAGGTGACTCCTCTTGATGTAAAGTCCGGAACTTGACATGCCATGTAAAGTGCCAACTTGACATGGCACTTGTCATGTAAAGTTGCACACTTGTAACTGTACATGCATCCACCCCAAAATTTACATCTGTGTGACCATAGTGTCACCACAGGTACAAGAAGTTTGGCTCACCTTGACTGCTCCACGAAAATGAAGTGGGGCAGCGTTGAGTTGGCAAACAGCACCCACTGATAAGCCCGGGCCCTGCAGCAAGCAAGCAGGCAGGCCAGTAGGCAGTACACGCCGCCAAGGCCAATGCAAGGGCTGTTGGCCAGCAAGGCACTCAGAAGTGCTGGGAAGGAACTCAGATGGAAAAACCCCTACTCAGAACTCACCCTGAGAGGTTCAAAAAAGCGACGGTCCCCATAGTGTGGTGTGCACCTAAACTGCAAATGGCACCGCTGGGCGGGCCTAGGTATACCCCTCATTGCTGCTGACATGTCAAGTTTACTCTGCGCAGTATCTCTGGCATGCCAGAGATGATAATGCATGTCAACTGCTCCTGCTGACATCATCTTCTAAGAGAAACGCATCGTGATTCTGTTACGAGCCAACCCACCTGGCTTCTGGTGTGTGCAGCTTGCCATACTTGTCAATAGTCAGCCAGGTAGGTCAGCAGCGCACCAGACTCAAACAGGCACAGCTCGCCGTCCTGCATGGCAGGCACCTTGCCAAACGGGTTCACCTGCAGCAGCAGCAGCAACATTATCGACATGTTGATTGAACAGCCTACACCTGCTGCAGGCTTGTTGCTGCCACTGGCACCCATTTGGTGTTTCTGGTGCTGGTGCTGTGCACCGGCACCTGCTGCCCTCAACCCCAGGTGCTGCTACCACGGCTTCTGCTTTTTCTGCTGCTGCTGCTGCTTGTGCAGTTGGTGCATTCAAGACGCTGCAGTCATGCTGCCGCGGGTGCCTTTCACACCTTCGTGAACTGCTCCGTCTTGTGCTGCCTCTCCTTCAGGTTAAGATTGACCAGCTCAGCATCTTGACCAATCTCCTGCAAATACCTGCAGGTCAGACGGTGTTAAACATACGTAAAAAACTGAAACAATAAGTCAACAGGAATGTATTGGCGCTATACTTCGCAGCCTTGGGATCGGGCATGGGGAGCTGCTGCTGCGCTACGTGCTACTCCTCTGCTGTGCTGCATGTGCCCTGTGGACACTTGAACCAGCCCAGATCGTAGCTAAACTTTATAGATGCACACACGTATGACCATGTGTTTGAATTGTGGTGAGAGGTTCTGGAACAGCAATAGTGACTGGACAGCATAACCACTCTACGATCTTGCCGCGGGAGGCTGGGTTGGTGTACAGCTTGAGCGATGAGCGAGTCACGATTGCGCGCCTGGCAGGTGCAGCGCTCTTGAACGGGCGAGTGCGTGCTGCAAGCATGTCGAAGGTACAGCGAAGTCAAGCTGCAGGACAAGTCTGATCGCAACGTGAACTGCGTATACGACGCCTGCAATGTAAATTTATTTGATCTGCATCGCTCGTGGGCAATGCGTCAGTGCAAGCCTAGAGCTCGAGCTGTTCTGCTGTAATGCTCTGTCATACCTAGGTAGGCGTGTACTGCTGTAATGTACTGCCTGCAGCAGCAGTCATGCTGAAGATGTTGCCTCAACAACACCGCGCGGCGGCAGAAGTTTCGGCTGGTTTCAAGCTTGCGTGCTCAAAATATATTCATGAGCGCAGACTCAAAGAAAGTTTCAAGCTTGCGTGCTCAAAATATATTCATGAGCGCAGACTCAGACTCAGACAGTGCCCGACAGGCTGCCAGCAGGCATGGCGGCAAGCCGCTTGGAGATGTGCTAGAGTGCTGCTGCTTTTACAAGTGCCACACTGAGTGCCACACTGAGTGCAGTACCAGGTGCTTTGCTCAACCTGAAAGGGCACAGACCAGTGCAGAAGATGAATGCTTGCACATAGTTATAAATGCCTGACCAGTGTGCTGCCAGACTGCCTTGCCCGCAGGCGTGCGATGCAGAACCAGCTGCTGTACTCAAACTCAAGGGCGCCGGCTGGCACAGTAAAAAAGATTGCAGGACACCAAATTGTAGAATTAATGCAGCAAAGTGCTGTACTCACATGTCTAGATGGGGCCCCCACAGCAGAGGTAGCACCGAGCTCGCACATCATCTTGCAAGATCAATTGGAGATCAATGGCGTTGGCCCATGTGCCCCCACACGAAACTGTCCAAACCCATTGTATACTCACTGACAACCAGATCAGTAGCAACTTGGCTTGCTCAGATCTTGAACGACACAGCAGCGCCAGCCTGGCATCTACATTGGATCATATTTCTTGAAGATTATGGTGGGTTGCTGAGCCTGCACACCATCCTGAGCACTTGGCCC
The DNA here is from genome assembly GCA_902809745.2 of Tetradesmus lagerheimii. Classification (NCBI taxonomy): domain Eukaryota; kingdom Viridiplantae; phylum Chlorophyta; class Chlorophyceae; order Sphaeropleales; family Scenedesmaceae; genus Tetradesmus; species Tetradesmus lagerheimii. The sequence continues at coordinate 19,401 of CADDIJ020001554.1, read as the reverse complement.
ACGTGCCGCCACACCAAACTGTCCTCGCTTATGGCAACTAATCTGGTAGCAAAGTCCTTAGAACTCAAAGGGTGCAGGCTGGCGCAGCAGCGGGTTGCTGAGCCTGCACATTATCTTGAAAGCCAGGTCTCGCTCCTCTGCAGTGGCTCCCGAGGCTGGCTGCTGCCGCTGCTCCAGGTACTCCATGAAGGGCGTGTCAAAAACGCCGTCCTGTGATTGCAGGAAATAACAGATGTACCACGTCACATGCTTGTGTATGTGGTCAGCCACATGCTGCAGCCTTGCATGCAGGGGTCGTGGGTCTTTGCTTGCTTTTCTGCTAAGGTGCTGCTGATTTGCACATGCCGCTGTTCCAGGTGATCCATAAAGGGCGTGTCAAACACGCCATCCTGCAAGCACAGAAGATAACAAATGTAACATGTGACAACAAGTTACAGATTGTCATAGGTTTTCAAGAAGCTGGACAGTGAAGGCATGGTGAATGGCAGAAGGAGCCAAATCACGCTCCTCTTTTGTTGCGCTGAGTCCTCAGGTACTCCATGAACGGCATGCCAAACGCGCCACCCTGCAACACTTAGAAGATAACACATGTAACATTTCATATGTGGTTGTGAGTTGACGGGAGCTCTGTGTAGTGAAGTCGTCAGAAGCTGCAGGATCTGCTGCATGCTTCAAATACTATAGCACGCCAAGCTGCTGTCAACCACCAAGGACCTACCTTTCTGCGGGCTCGTGCAGCCTCCCAAAAGCCCATGCCACTGCCGTCAGCATCATACGCTGCCTGCAGCTCCTGCAGCAGCGCCTCAAAACTGATGCTTGGCCCCTGCTGCTGATGATGCTGGGTTGTGGCTGCGTCTGCTGCTGCTGCTGAGCCTTGCTGGTTTCCTGCAAGCGCTGCTCCTGCAGGCAGCTCCCAAGCTGTTTCGTTTGTGGCGGTGTTCCTGCATGACATGGTTGCAGCAATGTGCACGAGGTGATTTATTAGACACAGCTGTCTCTGCATCTTGCCTGCTTGTGTTGCATGCACAGCACAGCAGCACAGCGCAGCACAGCACAGCGCAGCACAGCACAGCACAGTGCAGCACAGCACAGCAGGGTTTTGATCAAGCGCACAAGCCCTAGACTCAATCCAGCTGCACACACTTCATTCCGCTGGCAGCACTGCTGCGGCTGCAGGAGAGCGCACTGATCCCACAGATGACGCATGTGATACGAGCGTCACTGATGCTGGCTCACCAGTAGTAAGGCTTGCCAGAGGCTTGGTCAGTGACCTGCAGGATCAGTTGGCGTTGTCACACAGCATACCAAACACCCGCCGCAAGAGCACAGTCGGCACCCAGTAAGTGTGTATAGCGAAGCATGACAGCCAGCAAGGGGCAACCACAGCTGCTGCTGGCGGTGCTGCAGCGCTGCAGCTGCACCTCTGCAGTACTGCTTCTCTTCTGCAGGTACAGCATGCCTGTACGAGCTTGATAGTCATCTGCGTTACTATGCGGCTGATGGGGCGGTACATCTGCTGCTTGCCTGTTGCCATGCTCGTGGTGGTTGAAGTCGCTTCGCTTGATGCTGCTGTGGCTGCAATGGCCCAGCCCTGCTGCATGCGCGCCTGCTGCAGTGTTGCCAGCACAATGCTGGTGCAGCAGCGCTGCTGCTGTGTAGCTGCCTAGAACATGAGTCTACTTTGCTTATGCTGCAGTGCATCTCTGTGGTTGCTACTGCTCTGGTTGGCAATGTGATGTACCGTGGGTAGTAGCAGTTCTGGTGGGCAGGGGCTGGGGTGCCTGAGAGGGTCAGCTGTTACCAACACAAACGATTTGCCGCAGGCAAAGTACTCTAGAACGAGTTGCAATGTACTGTTTCAACCAATGGCTGTTGCAGAAAGCAGTTCAAGCTGAGACTGAGGTCCTCACAATGAGGATGAAACTTTGCACGCACTTGCTTGGATCACAGCTGCCCAAACTGCCATACACCACGATCCATCACACCGGCTAGTGCAAATGTTAGCGAATAGGACGTCGTCACGTCCCTTGCAAACCCTGCTGACATGACAGTGTACTGCCTGCCAGTCCAGACACGGCTATCACTAACAAAAACTCATGTAACAATCACAAAGACGCTTGATGAGTAGTCTGAATTCTCCTGCAGTGCAGTTCAGTACAACGAAGACTGCACTCGCCATTTGCGCAGCAGAGGACAGCAGTCGCGATCGTGGTGCTTTTAAGTTATCTGAGCATACAACATGAATCTTTGCTGATCGGCAAGCAGTCCTGAATGGAGCTGCCAAGAGTGCTGCAGGTGCAGCAGTTCACAGCTGCAAGGGAGCCTGAGGTGCGCAGTGGCAACGCTGGTGCGCTTACACGTGGGTTGAACTCATTGAGCCCATATTAAACTACGCAACGTCTGCATATGTGCAGCTGCGCGGCTTATGGGAGTCCCTGAGGAGCCTGGGACGGCTGGATGGCAGCAAGCTGCTGCCCCGCCACCTGCGCAGGTGAGCCCAGCAGCAGAACACAGCCAGCACATACACTTCGCCCTTCAGTTCGGGACCATACTTCAACAGCTGACTAATAGCTTTGCTATGCTTTTTGGAACTAACAGCTGTGGCACTGGCAACTGAGCACCAGTTGGAGTCAGAGTCAGAGTCCAGGCATGATAACCGCGCTTTGCAACTGGCCACCTGCAACTCTGGTCCAATAGGACATTTCAGCTGTGTTATAACCACTGTGACCTTTAAACCGCTACAAGCAGCAGCCTAAGGTGGCATGAAGTTGCTACTAGCGCTGGACAAACGCAACAGCCCTTTGTTGGGTTTGTCACGGCATGGCGCCCAAAACCTTTTTGTACTGCAGGCGTGCAACCAGCCACAAGCGATACACCTGCAGGCGTAGGCCAAACCTAGTGCTATCAAATCAGCAGCAGCAGCAGCAGCAGCAGCAGGAAGATGCAGCTGAGACGAAACAAGGTCAGCAGCCTGCTGCTGCTGCAGTAGCAGCAGGCAGTGATGGGCATGCTGACGTCAACATGGCAGAAGCACACCCAGCAGCAGGTGTCACAGCTACGCAGCATACTAAAGCACCAACAGCAGCAGCAGCAGCCACCGTGCGGCCCCTCAACCGCCAGCAGCGGCGCCGTCCTGCGCTGCTGCAGCAGCAGTGCATCCAGAGCTGCAGCAGGGACCTTGCAGCAGTAGCAGCAGCTGATGATATTGCGGCTGGCGCTGCTGCTGCTGCTGCTGCTGCTGCTGGTCCCAGGCGGCTGGAGACGCATGTGTGGCATGCAAGGCGCATGCGCATGTGCATCAGGTGCGGGGTTCCTGCAGGCGAGCCGGGGTGGCCAACGCCACATCAACTTTCTAGTATTGGTTGGTGGGATTGTGTAGCAACTGCAGATTACTTTGAACACTTGTAAAAAGAGTTAGGTAGCGATTATTTCTGCTGGCCAAACGTCTTTGCTGTAACCTGCACATGTTGTTGCAGGTGTTGCCATGTGCTAGGTGCTGGTGCGGTAGGCAGGGACGCGGCAGGGGAACAACAAGACCAACATACGTCTACAGTTATCGACCATAATTGTGTCTCTCATTTGCAGGTGTGGTCATGTGCTAGCAGCTGGTGTGGCAGGCAGGGCCAGAGCATAACAAGACCAACAAGTAACTGAGTGTGTGTATGTCTTTTGTGTGGACCTGCCTGCAGCTATGGCCATGTGCTGGCAGCTGGTGCAGTAGGCAGGGGCAGGGCGTGCCAAGACCAACAATCTTTGACAGTAACTGAGTGTTTATGTCTTGTGTTTGCAACTGCTTGCAGGTATGATGTTGTCCTACCAGCTGGCGCGGTGGGCAAGGGCAGGGGCAGGTGAATAAATAACAAGACCACAGAATGGTAACAGTTATGTAACAGCTACTGACAAGACTTTGTTGGGTCTCTCAATTGCAGGTATGGCCATGTGCTGGCAGCTGGTGCGGTAGGCAGGGGCAGGGGCAGCAGGTCACTGCTGCACCACGCCCTAGCCGCCAGCCCAACCGCAAACCCCAAATCGCGGTTTTACACACCTCCTAAACCTCAGCCTGGCAGCAACAGCAGCAGTGGGACGGCAGCAGCAGCAGCGCCTGTGCGTGCTGTGTGTCATGACGCGTCGTACTGGTGCTGCTTGCAGCTGCAGGGGCAGCAGCAGCAGCTGCTGCAGTTGCTGTCCAACATGAGGTGAGCGCAAGCCTGCTGCTGCAGGCTCTCAGCTTGACTTGTTTTTGTTTGAGCCACAACTGTTAAGCACAACTGCTGCACTGGTATGTGTTTCTGCAGATGCTGCTCTTGCGTTTTTAGGTGGCCGTGTTCACGGGCATTGAAATTGTCGATGTGTGCAGTAGCAAGCAGCAGCTGGCATCACCACCAGACCGTCGCCGCCAGGCTTGGTGCTTTGGACTGTGACCGGTCGATGCCTGGTCAAAGCTGGTCAAACCTGGTCCAAGTTGGTCTTACTTGGTCAAAGCTGGTCAAAATCTGGTCAAAGTTGGTCAAATCTTGCCTGTGATGATTCGAACTGTATGCAATGCAGTGACCCAGTGCTCCTGCAGCAGCTGCTGGACCGCCGTGAAGTTTTGGCTGGCCTAGCGGAAGTTCAGCTTGTACTTCACACTCCTGGTAAGTTCCCACTGGGAACTTTGGGCCCTGCAATGCTGATGTGGCACCACCCGACACGTCAGCAGCTGGAGCAGGAGAAGCAGCAGCGCAAGCAGCAGCAGCAGCAGCAGGCCCCGGGACAGCAGCAAGAACCGCAGCAGAAGCAAGTGCAGCCGCAGGTGCTGCCAAGACGGCAGGAAGAACAGCAGCAGCAACCGCAGCAGCAGCAGGGTAGGAGGGTCAAGAAGCAGCAGCAGCTGCAGGAGCAGCAGCGCGTGCTTTGGCTGTGGTGTCATGCGTCATATTTTAAACAGGTTCACAATGACATACAGGGCTGCATCAACAACCCAGCTCAGCAGTACGGCCACAGCTCAGCAGCAGCAGCAGCACCAGCAGCAGCTGCTGCTGATAAGACTACATCACAGCCTGTGAGCCTTGCTGGTGTGTCGGTGCAGTCCCTGTGCAGCAGCCTGAGGCGCATTGAGCTGCTGGGGCCTTCAGCAGACTTGGTGCTACGTACTGCACTGCAGCAGCAGCAGCAGGGGTTGGCTGCAGCAGCAACGTCTAGTACACCTTCTAGCAACACCAGCAGCAGCAGCAGAGTGGCCCCATGTCATGAGGTGTGGGCAGCTCTTGCTGCTGCGCCGTTGTCTTCCTGGCAGGGTTTACCGTCAGGCTGTGTGCTGGGTTTAGCAGCGCTGGACCCTAGGCTCGCTAAACCCCTGAAACACAGTGGCATGTTTGAGGTGCCAGGGTGGCTGCCAAGGGACAGTGCTGCTGCTGCTGCGGGTGATGGTGGCGCTGCTGCTGCTGCTGGCAGGGAGCTGCATCGGCTGCTAAGTCATTGGCCCCACAATGGTAGGTATTTGGATTGGTCTCTGGTAATGTGTTTGCAAAACGGCTATGTGTGGAAAGCAGTTGTATGCAGCAGCAAAGTCAACATGTACGCGCATGGTGCATCAATGCTTGTGAATCTGGCACCGCCTGGTATCCTAAGGGAAGGTGGGGCGAACGCCACGTTGCACGACAAGCGATAGTTTCTCCTGCGTGTTTGGGTTGCAGGTCGTCGCTGGTTGTGTGGCGGGCAGCAGCTGCTGCAAAAATCTGGCGCCGTACCCCAAACTACCCTGATGTACTGCAGCGTGTTCCTATTACTCATGACCAGTGTGTCGCGCTGTGCTTTGTAGGGCGTCGCTGGTTGTCTGGTGGGCAGCCGCTGCTGCACAAGCCAAGCACCATACTACCCTGATGATGTTGGTGTTGCTCTTTTTGTATTATTCTCATGCCCACTGTGTTGTGCTGTGCTTTGTAGGGCGTCGCTGGTTGTGCGGTGGGCAGCCGCTGCTGCACAAGCCCAGCGCCATACCCCCAGCTGCGCCCGAGGTGCTGGTCAGCAACTGGCGGCAGCAGCAGCAGGCAGCAGTACTCGGCCTAGCACCCAGGCAGCAGCAGCAGCAGCAGGGTGCGGCCAGTGGTGGCTGTGGTGCTGCTGCTGCAGGTGCTAATGCTAGGGTGTGTGGAAGCAGCAGCAGCAGCAGCAGCAGCACAGCAGTCTGTCAGTTGGCGGGGGTGAAGCTTTCACCGTATGGTATTACAAGCAAACTGATGAATAACAGCAGCAGTCATGTGGAGACCAGACATACGCAGCAGCAGCAGCAGCAGCAGACAGGAGCTGGAGGCGACAATGATATGACGGAAGCAGCAGCAGCAACAGCAGCAGCAGCAGCAAGACAGCAAGCTGTTGAGCTTCCGCTGGTGTGTCCAATGCTGTTGGTCCGCCGAGTCAGTTGCAGCAGCAGCAGCAGCACTCCTGGCTGGTCGCTGCTGCTGCCAGCTGGCTGGGTAGGACCCTTCTGGCAGGCCTTGACTTCCGCAGGTAGGCTGGCAGGATGGATTGCTCACAACCCACACTCGATCTGACTGCTGTGCTGAAGTCACCGCCCCTGCTGTTGCCGAACATCTTGCAATCATATCTGCAGTCGCTTGCAATCATCAGGGTAACACTGTGCCAGCCTGTTGCTTATAGTCCGCAGCACCCACACCACCAAGGTGGCTTGGACTCTTTATCAATTGCTGCGTTGCGATGGGTAGGGCCCTTCTGGCAGGCCCTGACTTACGCAGGTAGGCTGGCAGCAGGGATAGCTCACAATCCACATTGGATTAGACTGCTGTAATATGATCTCGCCGACCCTCCCCTGTGCGTCTGCTTTTGCCTGACAGCCTGCTCTATTGTTCCTTGCTGCTTCCCTTTTCAAATCCGTGTGCAGGTGCCAAGCCGGCTGGGCTGTGGGAGTGGTCCTGGATAGCAGCAGCAGCAGCAGCACACCAACAGTTACCTGCCCTGCCAACCCTCGACTACCCAGAATCACCAGCAGCACATCTGCTGCTCTGCTGCAGCTGCTCTGTATCTCTGTTCGGTGACCCCACTTCTTTTTTCACTTCAAACATGCTCAATTGTTCATTGCTGCTCTTATTTGATCAAATATGTGTGTAGGTGCCAAGCCGGCAGGGCTGCGGGAGTGGTCTTGGATAGCAGCAGCAACAGCACCACACCACCAGTCACCAGCCCTGCCACCCCTCGACTACCCAGACTCACCCGCAGCAGCAGCAGCAGCTGCTGAAGTGCATGCAGAAGCAGCTGCTGCTGCTGCACTGCGGCCTGTTGGCAGATTGCGGCTAAAAGATTGCATGCTGCCCTACTTGGATTGGAGTAGAGTGGGCCAGCAGCTGCGAGTTGGTAGCAGCAGTAGTACTAATGTGCGTCCGAAACCAAGTACAGATGTTACAAAAGGTGTTACAAATGCCAGCATGAGTAGCAGATCAGGAGGCAGTAGCAGTGGGGATGCGGCTGTAGCAGCAGCAGCAGTGCCTGCAGGGCTTTGCTGGGCGGCTGTAGCACAGCTGCAAGCAGCAGCACGAGCAGCGAAGCAGCAGAAGCGCAAGAGGCGGCGACTCCTGCGGCAACAGCAGCAGCAGCAGCAGCAGGCTGAACCTCAGCAACAGCAGCAGCAGCAGCAGCAACAGACAAAGCCTGCCAAACACAAAGCTGCCGCAGCGCGCCTACAGCAGGCCAGTGAAGATGCAGTGCTGCAGCGGCTGCAGCAGCAGCAGTCGCTGCTGCCGGCCAGGTGGTACGTTGCACGCACCTGGAGGGTGCTGCTAGAGTGTCTTCCGAAAGGTGTGTACCCACAACAGCAGCAGCAGCAAGGTGATGCAAGCAGAGCTCCTGATGTGCAGCCCTTTCAAACCCAGCAGCAGCAGCGATGGCGGCAGCAGCAGCAGCAACAGCAGCAAGGGGCTGGAGACAGAGCACTAGATGTGTCTCCAGCTGTGTTTGCTGTTGGCAAGGTGAGGAGCAGAGCCATGAGCAGGGCAGTGCAGCGGGGCCAGCTGGCTTGGGTGGCCAACGATTCAGCAGCAGCAGCAGCATTGCAAGGGTCCACAGCAACTGCAGGCACTGCCATGGAGGTTGACGGCGCAGCAGCAGCAGCACCAGCAGCAGCATTGCAAGGCAGCGCAGCAACTGCAGGCACTGCCATGGAGGTTGACGGCGCAGCAGCAGCAGCAGCAGCAGCACCAGCAGCAGCAGTAGCATCAGGAGTTCAACACCCAGAGGCATCTCGAGATGATGCTATGGAGGTGGATAGGGAAGCAGCTGCATGCTGCAGTGGTGATGACGGTGTTGCTGCTGCAGCGGGCACATCCAATGTGCAGCAGCAGCAGCAGCAGCAGGGGACTTGCCTGGTTCGTGTGTCAGTCAAGGTCATAGGCAGGGGCAAGTGTGAGCAAGGGGCACTGCTGTTGACGCAACCTGCACCAGTACCAGCAGCAGCACCAGCAGCAGGCCCCAGCAGCAGCAGCAGTGTCGCGACTGGCAGCAGCTCTGCGTTTGCAACCTTGCTGGGTTATGTTACATCTGCAGTACCGCGCGGTGCACCTGCAAGCCTGTACCCTGGTGGTTTAGGGTTCTGCAGTGTGCAGGGTTTGTGGCGGCTGCGGTGCCAGGACGTGACAGCAAGCAGCTCAAGGGTTTTTCGGGTGTGGCTGCTGAACCCTGGCAGCAGCGCTGTGCGGCGCGCTGAGCTGACGCTGCTGCTGGATGGCTGATGCCGGCTCATGCGTTGATGGTTGCTGATTCGTGTTTCAAGTCCTCAGGAGTAATGTGCACGAGCCCCATGGTCATGGATAGCTGTCTCCCGAAATAAGCCCATATAATCAGCTGCAGGTCAACTTATTTATCGCCTAAAGAGCCTTAATGCTCGAAAAAATTTCAGTTTGATGCTGTGATTGAGTTTTTGGAGACAAGCCTACCTTGGAGGTGCTCGCAGGCGGTACAGTTTACTCCCGATTCAAGCAACCACAGTTTTGCAGGCAAAGCGGTTGCTTAAATCAAAAGTTGCTTAGTGAGAGACCGACCTATACGGACTGTTATAGGCCTCAGACAAGCACTTAGGCACCAGGTGCTGCTGTCACTGCCCCTGCCAGTGGTCACACAGCACCTGCTACTGCTCAGCAGCACTCGCGGCACAGCTACACACCATTTGTAGGCGTTTGAGAACCGTAACTGCAGCTTACCAGGCAGTTTCTTGCACTTATCGTACATGCAATCAAGCAACCTCTGTGAGGCTGAACCCTTGGTGGGTTGCTTGTTGCTTGTCTGAAGTTGCTTGTCCAGGCCCAATTTTCACTTGTTTGGGGCATTTGCAAGCGTCTGAGTTGCTAAAATCGCCAAGTTGCTTGTACAGCGGTTGCTTAAATCGGGAGTAAACTGCACATCCTCGCGTTGCTCTTCAACCTTTCAAGTACGTACTCTGCCATATGTCATACCTTGACAAGTTTATCTGACAGCTGACGTCCAATGAAGGCCGTAGTGCTGGGCGTCACAGAGCTATTCGAAAGGGCACGTGGTAGGGCGCCCTCTCACATGGCCCCAACCCAGCAACTCACTGTGACCGTCGTCCGTTGGGCGCGAGCGCTTGCCGGGGACACAATGTATAGTCTGACAATAGAGCTTAACCTAACAGGAGTGTTTGTCATACTCATTGACATAGTTCCGTCTTCATCATCTGCAACTACTTTGCAGAGCAGCAGGCTGCTGCGCGTCGTATCAACAATTTCAACAGTTGATTTGGGGATTCTATGAACAGTTTATACATCGAGCCTACCTCTGCTTGCTGCGTTGAGCCGTGGCCTATGGACCCTTTAGGGCCCGCCTGCAGCAACGACAGTAGGGTCTGTGGGATGCAGGGCCTTGATGATGACTTCTACTGCTATAGATATAAGGTGAAACTGATATAAGCGTGATCGACTGCTTGTCTCGACTGTAGTACAGCTGAAGATGTCACTGCCGCCACGTGTCCACGAATCCCTGCGCCATTGCACGGCATCAATGCCCAACTGCAACTAAACAGATACTAGCGATGTTTTGGTTGTTTTGACACTTGGCCCAAACACGTACAGCTGACCTTACACATGGGTCATGCCCACAGGTCACATGGTCAATTGCTGTCACATGGCTAGCTACATGCGCATGCTCAGACTCAAGCTTGCGTTATTTGTAAAGCGTCTGTCAGAGCCTGCTTGCGTTATCAGCTGAGCGATTGGTGCTGCTGCTGCACTGCAGATTGAGAAGTGCGCAACACCCAACGGACACATATGGCGCAACTGGTGAGACCAGCATGCACATTGACCATTTGACCGTTATCCACGCAACACGCCAACATGCCAACGCTGTGTAGCAATCAGCCATCAGACGCGTAGCAACCACTCCAGGATGATAGCACGTCTTGAAACGTCCACAAACAGATTGTGCTAACAGTTGATCTCGAGACACTTGCACTAGAGTCTAATCACTTTGGGGTTGACACACTGTGCTGCCCTGCCTGTGCTGCAGTCCATTTGTGCATGCTGGCGAGCATGTAATTGCCGCGCTTGATCTGTTGCTGTGCTTGGGATGGGTGCTGCCCCACTCTTGCCTTCTCTGCAGTCCATCTGTGCATGCTGGCCACAGAGTTGCGCCACTGAAATTGCTTTTCGTAACTGCCTGTGCTGCAGTTCGTTTGTGCATGCTGGTGAGCCGGTGCAGCGCCGCCACCCCAGCCGCCACCTGCCCGACATCTGCTCACGCATCAAGCAGGGGCAGATGTGCCCGGATGGACCACAGGGTGAGGCCCAGCAGCAGCAGCAGCAGCAGCAGCAGCACGAGTGTTCCAGGAAGTGTGCAGCAGTGATATGGCATGTTGAGCAGCATCAGCTCCAGAGTCAAGCAGGGACAGATGTGCCCGGATGGACCACAGGGTGAGGACCAGCAGCAGCAGCAGCAGCAGCAGCGTAGAATTCCAGCCCAGGCACACCTTTGCCTCCACCGCAGCAGAACCTAGAAACATGGTCAGGCACACCCACTCTCAGGTGTTGCTGATATGTTTGAAAAGCTAGCAGCGACTGCCAAGCATCAGCAATACTATGGTATGCATTGCATGCGTATGTGAAAAATATGCAGTACTTTACTAGAGTTTCTGGCAGAAGTGCATGCAGAGACACCCTACCCATTGCATGCTTATGCACCAACCAAACGAGTGTCACGGAGCATCAGCCAAGTAGATGTAGGCAGCCGCGCACCAGCCGTAATCAACCCTGCTGCTGCTGTGTCTGTCGTGTTCCTTGCTGCAGCGTGCAAGTATGCGCACAACGCGTTTGAGGCCTGGCTGCACCCAGAGAGGTGAGCAGCAGCAGCAGCAGCAACAGCAGCAGCGGCGGCAGCAGCAGAGCTGCTTCCGACTGCTGAGCAATAGGACAGGACAGCTTGGCACCCTGGCAGGTTGAGGGAGCTGTGTGTCAGGCATGTTGCAACGCGGGCTAAGGCTTGGTCACTCTTCAGCTTAGAAAACGTTTAGGGGTAGCAATCAAACTCTAAATCTACATACTTGTAAGATGGTTGCGAATGTCTGGCTGCTGCTTGCTGCCGCCAACTGTGTGCAGGTACAAGACGCTGCTGTGCCACAAGCGCTCTGCCTGCAAGCGCAGCACCTGCTTCTTTGCACACTCAGAGGCAGAGCTGAGGTGAGCGCCACATGCCAGCTAGCAGCAGCAGCGGCAGCAGCTGAGGCATCCTGGCATCTCAGCAGTGGCAACAGACGGACAATCAGCAGCAGTGCCTGGCTGGCTAGCAAGAAGCAGCAGCATGTGCACAATCAGGTTCAGAACTGAGTCAGCCGTTACAACAGCTTCAAGCCCTGCAGTGTCTGAGCATAATGCAATGCACTCTGATAGCTATCTGTTGGGTCTTAGCATAAGCAGAACGTTGTTGCTGCATTCTGCTGGTCGGTCATGTCTGCAGGTTGCCCACCAAGGCCAGACCTCCTGCCCCACCGCTGTTCCACAATTGTGTGATGCCATGCCCACAGAGTGTTGCTGCTGCCTGCGCAACTCAACTTGCTTGCAGGTTGCCCACCAAGGCCAGACCCCCTGCCCCACCGCCAGCATCAGCCCCCTTCCCTGCCAGCAGCATGGCAGCAGCAGCAGCAACTGCAGGCATGTTTGCGCCCCCCATTGCATCAGCATTAGCGCTGCATTCACCCTCGGCACTAGCGCAGCAGCAAGCAGCAGCAGCAAGCAGGGACGTATGGGGTGATGTGGCAGCAGTTGCTGGCATGCAGTTGCCGCTCAGCTTGCCGGACAGCAGCTTGTCAACACAAACACCAATAAAGCTTGATGTGACAGAGCTGCATTTATGCCCTGGGGGCGTGAAGGCTGCTAACAGCAGCGCATGCAGCAGCAGCAGCAGTAGGAGCAGCAGCAGCAGCAGCAGCACTTGGACTCCTTTTAGTGACAGTCCAGCCCCAGGCAGCAGCAGCCCTGGCCCGACCTCATTAGCAGCACTGGCAGATGATGCTGCTGCTGCTGCTGCTGCCATGCCAAGCAAGCTTGATGCAGTGCAGCCAATGCAGACAAGCACAGCACTGCAACAGCTGCAGCAGCTACAGCAGCAGCATACACTGAATATGATGCCCACGCCTGTCAGTACAGCAGCTGCCATGTTGCAGAACACCACTTGCGGCAACCTTTTGTACCAGCAGCAGCAGCAGCAGCACACAGCAGAGCCAGGCCATGGAGTGGCAGCTGCTGTTGCAGCTGCAGCAGCAGCAGCGGCCACAGCAGGCTTGCTGGCTCAGCACCACCAGCAGCAACAGCAGCAGCTCATGCTGCAGGCAATGGCGTTCCAGCAGCAAGCACTGCAACTGCAACTGCAACACCAGCAGGCGCTGCAGTTGCAGCAGCAGCAGCAGCTTGTGCTGCCATCGAGCGGGGCAGCTGGCTTTGCTGGACTGGCATTGCACTCCCACAAAAGCAGTAGCAGCAGCAGCATGTCACCAAGCCCGATCGATGCGCGTGTGAACTGGCCTCTATGAAGGGTTCTCGTGCTGCAACCTGTTCAGCAATATCAGAATTGAATTGACAATCTAAGTGCAGTGACGCCTCCCTAAGCAGGCCCAGATGTTGCTGACAGCAGCTGCAGATGGGAACGGGGCCTGCACTGCACTCTAATCTGGCCCAGCGCCACTGCCGCCATGTGTACGGCATGCCGCAGTGCTGCAGATACGTTGCAGGCGCTGGTTTCGGCACATGACCGTCACATGACGGTGTTATTTCGCATGATGCATGTTGGTTTTGTCAGCAGCGGGTAAGGCACCGTTGTCCAATCCACGCTCTTAAAAATCTGCAATGCACATGCCACCTAGAAACATTCTTCTTTCTTGTGTTGGTAGCTTCGTTTGGGGGCGTTGTATTATGCGTCCCGTGCTCTACTTGTGTTGCAACTAAGGAATCCAGAGATGCACTACTGTCACCCAAGCAGTCAGCTGCAAAAAGCAGCCAGTGTGCATGGTTTGAGGGCTTCAAGCTTTCAGGCTGAATTGTTTAGGGATTTTGCAGAGTGATGGCTCCAGCTGTTGCAATTTACGAGGCACAGCTGCTTTTGACTAGTGCGCCCTGCTGCTGGCTGACTCCCAAGGTGTCCCCGTTGATATGCACACCGTGCACACTGTGCGCGCGTAGATATGCGCACAGTGCAACGTTGTGTTATGAACACAAGTGGCACTTGTTAGTTGAGCTCGCTGGGATGTCCAATTGTAGCACAGTTCCACCATTGATGTGCCTGTTTTGGGCGTGTGCTGTGCTGCTATGCTGGCTCTTTGCAGCGCCATGCCGCACAGGCAGCCACATTGAGCTGTCAGTTTGTGATGGCATGCCAAAGCTGCAACGTCAGCCAGGGGGCAATCAACACGATCTAGCTGATCCCTGAGGTACACCGCAGCCCGCAGCACATTTATTGTTTAGTGAATGTGTGGCATTGTTTTGTCGACGGTGCTAGTATGATCAAGTTGATGCGAATTGCGACATGTGAGACAGTTGTGAGTGATGCTGGTCTGCTGCACAGTCCTCAAGACCACCAGCAGCAGCAGAAGTGGGAGTGTGGACAGCGTGAAACTCATTGCACGAAGGTTGGCAGGTGTTTTGCACTCTCTGCTATGATTACACAGCTGTGCGCAATGCCTGCTGTTGAGCTGTGCTGGTCTAAACTATAGATCATTTGTTGCGGCAAAATCAATTCAGTTGGCAGAGGACAGCAAGCAGCAGCTTGTATTCCTTAGCAAGACCTTTAGGACGATGGTGTTGAGACCAGTGGTGCGTCATGCATCAAGCACGGTGCTTCTTTGTTGTTCTGCACCTGGTGCAGCACAGTGCTTTATTGTCCACCAGCATGCTTTGACTGCGGAAGAGCCAGCTAGAGAATCATTTTTTTCAGGCAGCACAGAGTGCTGTACGGTGCGGTGCTGCTGGCGGCATTCTTTTCATGACTGAGGGAGTGGAGCTGTGTGTGATGCACACGACTGTGCAGCCGGCGCTGCTGTACAGCTGCACAGTGTGTTGCACTCTAGAGATTTGCTTGGCACCATGCATTGGTGCGATCATCGCTAGTAGCACTGTATTTTAGCACAATTGTCTGGTATGTGGCGGGAGCGGAATTCATAGCTGGTGTGCCGTGCCACGTGGCACCTATTGATCTTGGCAAGGTTGTCCATTCATCGTCAATAATGGCGATGAATTGGTGTGATGGGATGTGGGATGTGGCGGGGGATGCATTCTTTTTTCGGGCTTTGGGGATTCTGTAGAGCGTCTGTGAAATATTGAAATTGAACACCGTGCCATTGTAACGCGGCGGCAGCATTTGGTGTTGTCTCGGCCTGCTAGCAGGCTGTGCAGCAGGTATTGTGACAGCGCTAGCTAGTGACCAGAGTCATTACAGCAGAACCTATGTAAACCGCACCGTGTCATCATCATCATCATCATCATCATCATCATCATCATCATCATCATCATCATCATCATCATCAACATCATCATCATCATCATCATCATCATCATCATCATCATCATCATCATCATCATCATCATCATCATCATCATCATCATCATCATCATCATCAAATAAACCGCACCGTGTATGTGCAGTACTACACTAGTGCAGCAGCAGCGGTGGGCGCGGTGGGGTGCTACAACATCAGGCGTGTTGGGAGCAGGGTTTCCTGTTTAGAGCGCCATGACTCCACTCTAGAGCAGCGTCCTGTGGGGTGCCGGGATGCATCTGTGATGCAGCAAGCCATCACTGGGGAGTGGAGGTTGCATCTTGATCCGCCTAGCACCGCAGTTGATAGCGAGTAATGTAAAGACCTTGCCCGGCCAAAGACCTTGCCCGGCCAACATGCAGGCTCCGAACGTATCTGCTCACCTTTGTACTCGTAGTAGAGAAGAAGAGGGGTTACACGGTGTGTTCAAGCGGCTACGCCGCAACGGACACCAGCTGGAAAAAGGATGCTGCGAACAGCTCAGCTCTGACTGTCACTCAAAAAGAGGCTGAACCCCAGAAAAACAGCCCCTGTGTGAGAGGCATGACCTTTGTTGTATAAGCACAAATAGTCTTTCTCATCACACGCAATGTTGTTGTATAAGATAGTATCTGATCATGCAAGCAGTAGTGTAAGCAGTGTCAGTGACAGCAATCTATACATGTTGCAGTACAGGTGACGGGCTGAACTCGGGCGTCGGACATCAGCTCAGGAAAAGCAGGTCTGACTCAAGGCAGCTGATAGGAGACGCAGGCAGAGGAAAGACCAGCTGCTGAGGGTGTGACACGGCTGCATTTCACAGCAGGCCTGCAGTGACCCTACAGCTTCCATCATCATCATCATGTTACCCATTAAGCCATAGCATCAACGCCATCGGCCCCGCGCCCCTCAGGAGCGGAAGAACCCTACAGCTTCCATCTGAAGATAGACTGGCCGTCACTGGTGGATAAGGTGTAGAGCATGAAAACAAAGCCTAAAACTCGTAGTAGAAGAAGAACCGGTAGATAGAGGGGTTACATGGTGTGTTCATGCGGCATACGCCACCACAGACACCTGGTAAAATAGGGTTCAGCATAGAAGAAGAGATAGAGGGGTTACAAGGTGTGTTCATGCGGCATACGCCACCACAGACACCTGGTAAAATAGGAAGCTGCAAGCAGCTCAGCTCGGGCTGTCACTCTGAGGTCTTAACCCCAGAAAAACCTCTGTGCGTAGGGTATGACATTGGTTATGCTAGCATAACCGTCTTCCTTACGACACGTAATTTGGCTGCACTCTGAGAATCTTCGGGCATGAATGCAGTATTCTAATCAGTGTTGGTGACAGCAGTCTATACATCTTCCAGTGTAGAGGGCAGGCTGAACATGCTTCGCTGACTCAGCAAAATGCTGATACAGACGGAAAGGCAGCACATGTGTAAATGTGAGTAGTGTGTTGGTTTTTGTGAGCACTGCATGTCATCAGCATGAAGCAAGTATGCACTGATGTCAATACTCACCCAACAGCCTGGCAGCGTAACTGCCTCGTGCTGACAGCATGCAAAGCAAGCACGTGAGCAGGTGTACATGTGGTGCAAAGCAGGTCAAGCAATAACACACAATTGTACATGGCATCATCTGCGAATCACCCGTAAGCCATTGCCTCGCAAGACAGTGTGCCAAGCAACAAATGGCTGACGTGTGAGCAGCTGGCTCCTACACCGACTAGGTACTCTAGCGGTAGCAGCAAAATCTGCCAGCGCATCCCAAAAGGCACCAACTGCTGCGCGCACAGCAACTTGTTCAACTAGTACAGGCACACTCAGCCTGTGCGAAACCGCCCAAGCAGCTCTGCGGCCAAGATCAAAAGCGTGTATTGCAGCTATACACACCATGTCCCAGACAAGCTGATGCATGTCAATGTGAGGGGCACAAGCCAGCCACAAAGCGCTGCACGGCAAGGTTGCCCCTGCTGCCAGCATATGAAATGCTCTCAGCTGACTTTCCACCTCACGTCGAACAGCAACAGCTACCGGACAGGTCCAAAAGTGATGCTCCACGCCTGGTCCCACAACTGAACATGCTGCACACCCCGTGGTGAGGTGCATACGCTGCGCAGTAGGGAATGCATTCAATGCCAGACGCCATGCTGCCTCTTTGTAAGTGTTAGCCACTCTGATCTTCCACCAGCGGGACAACACCAGCTGCACATCAGGGAGCTGGGTACTCGCAGGCAATCCATCCAATGTTTTAACACTGTTCAAGTATGCAGTATGACGGGGAGCAATTGCATCTAATGCAGTGAGACGTTGCATCCTAGTGGCAACAGCAACAGTAAGATCTGCCACACGAATTACGCTGTTGGTATCCCCTCCAGGACGCTCCCAACCCAGATCTGCACACAACGCCTCACGCGCTAACAACAACTCATCAGGTGTCAATGCAGCGAGCTGAGCCGTAGTTTCACCAGCAGCATAAGCTGCTGCCATGTGTGTGCGTGCGGCACCAACCCACTGGATGGGAACAAGCGCAAGCAAAGCTTGCACGTGCGGACGTGCCAGCTGCCTGTCAGCATGCTGTACATTGTGGCATAGCCATGGGCCCCAAATGTCACGCTCATACGCAGCACGTTGAGCCTGTAATCCAGGCAAAGCACACACGCGGTCCAGTTCGGATGAGAGCAGCACAGCTTGGCCAACAGTTTGCAGCTTTGGCAGCTGTAGCAAGCCAAACGCAGCCACACTTTCAAGACCAACAACAACTTGCCTTCGCTGTGCAAACCACTCCCAATCCTGAGAGACTGTAAAAATAGGATTCGCCCACAACGGTGCGTGCCAGCATAACCCTGCCACATCCAAAGCTTCTGCACCTACATGTCGGAGCGGCGGTAGAGCCCGCAGCCCCATCGCAAGTGCACGCAATGCAGAGGGGAGGCACACATCCGCAGGAGCAGATGGGAAAATAGAAGAAGAAAGATAGATAGAGGGGTTACACGGTGTGTAGAAGAAGAAGAAAGAAGAGGTTTGTTACAGGGGTGGGCAAGCTATCGCCCTAGAGCGAGTCACTGGCCCCTCTTTCAGCTCACATATCATGAGAACCCGATAGCAAGCCACAAGATGCAACCAAAGTAAGAGAGAGAGAGAGAGGTCTGTTACAGGGGTGGGCAAGCTATCGCCCTAGAGCGAGTCACTTGCCCCTCTTTCAGCTCACATATCATGAGAACCCGATAGCAAGCCACAAGATTCAAACAAAGTAAAACTCCAGAGGCATCGTGCAGCCCCTACCTCCCCATAAACCAACAAGTACATGCAGTGCAGCATGTGCGAAGTGCAGCACGAAAAGCAGCAGGGTGCTCAAAGCACAGGGCAGAGAGAGAGGTCTGTTACAGGGGTGGGCAAGCTATCGCCCTAGAGCGAGTCACTTGCCCCTCTTTCAGCTCACATATCATGAGAACCCGATAGCAAGCCACAAGATGCAACCAAAGTAAAACTCCAGAGGCATCTTGCAGCCCCTACCTCCCCATAAACCAACAATTACATGCAGTGCAGCATGTGCGAAGTGCAGCCCGAAAAGCAGCAGGGTGCTCAAAGCACAGGGCACAAAACGCACAGGGGAAGGCAGGCATGGTCCAAACAGCAAGCGGGATGCACAATGGTGCTGCTTACCATAGGTGTTTGGCATGATTGCACCAAGGCACCGCTGTACACACCAGACTGCAGCAAGCAGGAGCACGCAGGGCACAGGGGAAGGCAGGCAAAAGAGAGAGGTCTGTTACAGGGGCAAAAATAGATAGATAGATAGAGGGGTTACACGGTGTGTTCATGCGGCATACGCCACCACAGACACCTGGTAAAATAGGAAGCTGCAAGCAGCTCAGCTCGGGCTGTCACTCTGAGGTTTCAACCCCAGAAAAACCTCTGTGCGTAAGGTATGACATTGGTTATGCTAGCATAACCGTCTTCCTTACGACACGCAATTTGGCTGCACTCTGAGAATCTTCAGGCATGAATGCAGTATTCTAATCAGTGTTGGTGACAGCAGTCTATACATCTTCCAGTGTAGAGGGCAGGCTGAACATGCTTCGCTGACTCAGCAAAATGCTGATACAGACGCAAAGGCAGCACATGTGTAAATGTGAGTAGTGTGCTGGCTTTTGAGAGCACTGCATGTCATCAGCATGAAGCAAGCATGCACTGATGTCAATACTCACCCAACAGCCTGGCAGTGTAACTGCCTCGTGCTGACAGCATGCAAAGCAAGCACGCAAGCAAGTGTACATGTGGAAAGCAGGTCAAGCAATAACACACAATTGTACATGGCATCATCTGCGAATCACCCGTAAGCCATTGCCTCGCAAGACAGTGTGCCAAGCAACAAATGGCTGACGTGTGAGCAGCTGGCTCC
>CADDIJ020001553.1:0-22322 GCA_902809745.2 Tetradesmus lagerheimii | reverse complement strand
CTGGTGCACCTCCAGCACCGGGAGTGTTGCGAAAGGCTCGTCAGCAACAAGCTCTAGGCTGGCAGGAAACGCATGTGCCACACGATGGGCACGCCTCCTGCCCTGTCGTGCAGCTGACGCAGCAGCAGCCGCAGCAGCGCGGCTTCGCTGCTGCTGCAGCTGCTGCTGCTGCTGCTGCTGCTGCTGTTGCTGCTGCTGTCCATGCCGCTGCTGCTGCTGTTGTCCCTGCCGCTGCTGCTGCTGCTGCTCCTGTGCAGGCTGCTGCCGCTGCTGTTGCTGCTGCTGCCTTTGTGGCTGCTGCGAGACAGGTGCAGACGAGCTGGCTGCCACAGGCCGGGTGGGCGTAGCCTTCGAGGCACTCCCTGCAGCTGCTGCTGTCGCTGCTGCTTTCTTCGCTCCCGCCCCTGCTGCAGCGCCAGCCTTGCTATAGGACTCGCCGTTTGGCATGAATAACTAGGTTGAAGAGCGTCCAAATGAACGCAGACAGGTGAGCACCACCGGGAGCGGGAGGCCGCTCCCGGGGCGGGCTGGCACACCCAAACGCCCGCTAATGCAACGTAATGGGTATAACAGCAAGTTTGGCGCAGTTTCAGGCGGTACTAAACGTAGATACGCACATCAGGGAAGTCCGCCTCGGAAGAGTCGAGAGGCACTCATGGAAGAGAAGAAGAGGGAAGAAGGAGGAGGAGGAAGACCTACCCCGCTGTACATGTCACAGAGAATTGGCACATCACAGCCCGTCCCTTGCAGCCACTGCTTGATGCAGTCGCACATCGCTCAAATCAAGCAGCACATGTCTAACATAGGTCCGGCGGGACGTTAAACACGTGGCGCAGTGGTGATGACGGACGAACAGTGGCCGAAAGGTTGCAGGTTCGATTCTGAGCCTAAGCAGTATGTCCCTGGACTCAGGGATACAGTCGGCGAAAGCCGAAGGAAGGATGCTGCTCATGTCCTCGCGACTCGCCGCAGGACTCCGTCGATTGCTGGCTATATACACACCGGCCCTGCTAGGTATGCAGTCCACCGTATGGGGTGATTCCCACATGCTGCCTAGTAAGGGGTGTAAGGGTCTGGGTGGTCTACCTTACACCGAAAATAGAGAGAATGTTCAGTCTGCTTTCCGCCTCCCCAGTGGGTGAGGCGCGGTTGCCGATGCCGAAAGGTATGGCTTACAAGGATTGATTATTATTATTATTATTATTATTATTATTATTATGTCTAACATAGCATCCCGCTACATTCTTAACATAGCATCCTAGCTCCTGCTGTGACGACAAGCAGCTTAACTCATCACAGCCCGCCGCTCGCAGCCACTGCTGATTACTTCTGATCGGCGCACATGCAGCACTGGCAGCATCCCCGCGCTTGCTGTAATGACATGGAAACGTGACATATGTATCCCCCCAGCCTCACAGCCCGCCGCTTGCAGCTACTGCTTGCTGCAGCAGCTCCACTTCGCCCGCATCCAGCCACACATGCAGCAGCATGCCCCCACCACTCCCCTGCGGAGCCTGCTGCATCAGCAGCAGCGGATACGGCTGCGGCTGACTAAAGCTTGGCACAGCCATCAGTGGCATCTGGCCAGCAAAATAGGCATCAGCAGCATAGTCTAAGAGCCACTGTGTGGTCGACAGCGATGCGAGCAGGCCGAGCTGCATCTGCTGCTGCAGCAGCTTCCGTGAGCCCATGGCATGCAGGCGATGCCACGTCACACGCTGCTGCTGCAGCTGCTGCACGTACTGATGGTCTGTTGTTGCTGCATCCGTGCTGCCCATCACGCATGATGCCCAAGCCAGATCAGGCAGCCACAGCTCACCTCCCCTGACAGCCAGCAGCAGCAGCAGCAGCAGCAGAGTAAAGCAGAAGTTACCACATGTACAATACAGTAGGGCCAGTGGGCAGCCACAGCTCACCGCCCCCCTCCTGACAAGAAGAGGCCACGGGCATTATACGCTACTATAAGGAAACAGCCAGAGAATTGTTGTTGACAGCACATGCTTGCGGTCAGCAAGAACGATGCTCCCGTCACTAGGGCTACACCACAACACCATAACAGTGTGCTTGCGCAGAGAAGGTGATAGCGATGACGCAGCCCCTGCATCACACGATAGGTTGATGGTCGTTGGCATCCTGAGAGGGGTATGTTTATGGTATGTGTGTAATCTTACTCCTTTCTTACTCCTTACCCAAAATGGTGCAGCACCATGGCCCCCACCCACCTGTCAACAGCGGCGCGCAGCTGCACTGCCAGCTCACCCAAGCTGCTGCCGCAAGGCAACGCATCCTCCAGAATCGCAGAAGCAAAGAAGTTCCCAAAAGCAGCCGTCAACGCCTGCTGCTGCTGCTGCGTCAGTGGCAGCCTTCCTCGCATGTCCACTGACACCGCCACGTCATGAGGCACCCCTGCACGCCCGGGTAAGCTGCAGAACGCCTGCAGCAGCCGTGCAAGTAGCACATTGTGCGACGTACAAGCTCTGCTGCTGCTGCTGCTGCCATCTGAAGCAGGACCTGCTGCTGCTGCTGTTGTTAGGTCTGCCAATGCTTGCTGCTTGAGCTGCTGTATTCTGTCAGGTAGCACATGGTACGTCAGCCGTTGCGGTTGCCCACTACTGGCGTGCTTGTCACTGTTACTTTCACTGCTGCTGCTGCTGAGTTGCGCTAGCTGCTGGAACAGCTGTTCATCCTCTGGCTGTTGCAGCTTTAGCCTCACAGGGACAAAGCCAGGCCGCATTTGCTGCCTGGTTGCTGCCACAAGCTGATTCAACAGCGGCGCTGCTGGTGTTAGATGTGGCACGAGCAGTACAACATTGTTGGGTTTGCTGCTGCTGCTGCCACCTGCAGGATTCAGCTGGGCTACTGCTGCTGCTGCTGCTGCACGTGATGTATTGTATGCACTTAGCTGAGCTGTCACAGCACTGTGTGATCTAACACTAACAGCATCTTGCTGCTGCTGTAGCTGCTGTAACTGAGTGTGGCTGTATGCTGTCGCAATGCTGCGCAGCAGCAGCCTGGCACTGCTCCAGTCACCCATAAGGTGACTCATGCGCAGCCCAACCACACAGCCGCCTGCAGCTAGCTGCACCAGCGCCACATGCACTAGCGACAGCTCCGCATTGTGCAGGTAATCAGGCAGCAGAGCACCTGGCAGGTGTCCGAACAGTGCATTTGGAAGCTCAGGAAGTTTGACTAACTGCTGCTGCTGCTGCTGCTGAAATTTATGGGGCTCAGGGTGCTGCACTGACTGCTGCTGCTGTGTGGTTTGCTCTGGTGTCGAACTGTGCTCTGCAGGGAGGCAGCTGCTGGCAGTGCTGCTGTGCTGCAGCAGCTGCTGCAGTGTAGTGGGTGAGGTGCCTTGCAGGTACGTGATGCTTGCTGCTGCTGGAGGTGGTGGAGAGCAGAGGCTTAAACGATCGTCCTGCAAGGTGGCGAGCCAGGCAGGCCATCAGCAATCCCACACGTGCCTAGATGAAAATCATATGTAAGACCAATACATATGCGGTTCAGCTGCTTCATGCACTGCATCAACCAAGCTTTTGCACACAGACATACACAGCATCACTTACCTGGTCTGGTTAGACAGCATGGCCAGAGACAATGCATATCGGGCTGCTGCTTCTTGCACTGCATCAATCAAACGAGCTGTTCTACATACACAGCATCCCCTACCTGGTCCTTTGACAGCCTGTAGCCTAGCGCAGGGTAGCCCTGCAGCACCAGCTGCAGGGCATTCGCCAAATCTTCAGCACTGATGGCCTCTGCAAATACAAGCGCCTGCTGCATGAAGATGGTTGGGGCAGCTAAGGCATCCAGCACAGACAGTAGAGGCTGCTGGTGATTGCTTGCTGTGACGCAGCTGCTTGGCACTTGGATGTGTTGTGCAGGCGCCCAGTGGACTGGTACAGCACTGGTGCTGCTGCTGTGAGCATCAAGTAGAGCAAACATTGTAGGAAGCTGCCTGGTCTGCTGCTGCGTTGCTGCTGCTGTGTTGATTGTCTGTCAACGTCCTGTGACGAGCAGCAGTGGAGCAGGTGATACGCATCAGCTTAGTGCCAGATATGTACATTCACAAGGTGTCTCATAACACTGATTCAATGCACCGATCCTGCGAGATCATGGCGTGTGAGTTGTTCTGGGAACTCGCCAGCTGAATCTTCTGCTGGAAGGGCAGCAGAGTCCCTGATGTTGCAGGCTACGGCCTGCAGCCTGAGAGCTCTGCCCTACGCAAAAGCCCTACGCAAAAGCAACCAACACATTTGTTGCACTTATTGGTTGCGCAAAATCGTCGGTAAGCGGTGCGGGTGATGTCCACCACAGGACCAGCAGGCGAGGACACACCTGATTCCACGCGTGTCGCACTGTGATCTCTGCACGTTGAGCTCAGGCCGGCTCCAAGTTTCTGCTCGACCAATATACCCTCCAAATCTTCCGATACCAGCAGCTCCAGTGCGCGTTGCAACTGTTTAGGCCAAGAGCTGGCCGAGGCCTAGGGTTTGGGCTGTCAATTCCTTGCAGCACCCTGTCACAGAGCAGCATTGTGGCAGTGCAGCTGTCGGCAATTAAAGCGCATTTGCCGGCAGTGCACCTAACTGCATGCTGCTCCTCCAGATGGCAGTATGCATACTACCGTGGCCCAACATAACATGCAACAATCTTGTTACAATCCCTCCCAGAGGCAAGAATCCACCCATGCAATTTGACATCGCATGTTGTAGGTGGTGTGCACCAACAGCTGGCGCCAACAGGCTGTTGAGTTGACGGTCCCCCCAAACACGTATCAGGTGGTGCACGTTTACAAAAGCACACCCAGACCAAGCATGCACATCAGCAGCTGAAACGCATCTACCGCCATGGCTTGTTATACCGACAGGTAAACAACACAGTGACACCTTGGCTTGTCACAAGCAAGTTTCGTGTGCAGTACAAGCAATGAACAGAGAGATGCAGCTGTACGCATGGAGCACTGTACAGGGAGTCCAGAAGAGCCTGGCGTACGTGCATCAGGCCACATGCGCGGCACCCGCCACCACATGTGTACAGCACCACAACATAACAGTATAAACCAAACATGGCAGACCGTCACTGCTTTATGGTTGACCGATTCAGGAAGCAAGAACAAGAGCTGCGCGTCCATCGTACCATTGGCACTGCATTTCATAGCGCACTTGCATTGGTGCAGTACTGCCACGCTTGCATCTTCAGGATACATGGAAACACCAACAACATGAAGCAGACTGTGCATGATGCACAGCCCCTTCCAAAGGGCTGTTGCACAGGAAACATCAGGACTGCAATGCACATGGCCGTGCCGAACACCACAATCGCACATCTCTGGCAGTGACAGAGCCTGAAAAAGCGCAAGCGATCTTGGCTAGCGCAAAATACAGCAATCTGCCACAAAACCAGGTGGCACACACGGTGCAGAAAAGGGGCTCGCAATAGCAGCTTGCAGTGCAAGCCAAGCAGCTGCTTTCTCTGAAATAATGGTGGTAGCATGGATATTGCCTGGTGTGCACGCAGGGAAGCACACCCAAAGAATGCGTAGCACAGCTGCTAGCAGTGCATGCGTTTTGCAAGCACATGCACATCACATACATGCAGCAGCGATGCTGGTGCAGGTGCAGGCATGCACACACGACACAGAATAACGCATACACCCTGCACCTCACAATGAAACAGCACAAGCGGCTGTAGAATCAGTGCACCGGCCAAGCGGGCAGAGATACGGCACACACAAGGGCTCAAACACACAAAACCTGGACCCTGCAGTAACACACTCCAACAAAAAAACCATGGTTCAGTGGCCGTGCCGCTGGAACCCACATGTACTGCCCCCTGCCCCACAACCCACCCACAGCTCTGTGCACCATGAAAGAGACACTAACACTTTTTACTCCTGATGCTACTGCTGTCTCGGTATTCACAATGCTACTACTGACTTGGTACTCAGAATACTACTACTGACTCAGTACTCATTATACTACTACTTCTGATCCTGCTGATTCAGTGTTTGGAACAGGTTTGCACAAACAGTATAAATGGCATGAATGCATATGGACGGAAATGTTTGCGTTGCACTTCCAACTCGGCAAGGCAGCAATGGCAGGACCCTTCTTGAACATCTACAAGACACCAAATTGATTAAGACTACGTCTGACGCTTCTCTAGACAATGCAGTGGATCACAAACGCACAAGAACACCAGCAAAGCTAATTGAGTTCCCACCTATGTTGATCTGCCTAACCCACGCGTCTCAAAAACACCAGGCTACATGGTGATTTAATGTTGCCACATGCTGTCATGAAGTACGTACGCTGTCCGCAGGTATGCGGTCATTAGCACACCAATGAGACCACAACAGACCACAAAAGTGCACCAAACACACGCAGTGATGGCATGCATATGCAAGCCAGCATGTAACCACACATACCAACAGTATTTGTAACACACATGCCTGTATTCTGGAACATCCAGGTGCACAGTATGCAGTGGCAAGAAGAGCGGGCAACAGCCAAACAGCAGGCGCCACACTTCGAAGTGCAGCATTGCTACTCGGCATGTGCACAGGTTCTGCTCTGCTGAACTGCGACAAAGCTGCAAGTACAGCAACAGCAATTCTGTTCAGCCACCACTCGAAACATCCAGCTCTGTTTGTAAGAAGTCCCACAACAGCAGCACCTGCCCAAGACTAGCAACATGCACGACATGGTTGCTTCTGCAGTACAGCCTTCAACAAGGCAAGCAAATGCCCCGGCTGACAGCTGTCTGCTGTGCAAGTGGCAAACTTATACGAGGCAGCATACGTCACAAGCAGCGCACGCAACACCATTTGCGACCATTGGCTGCTGCTGCTTTCACAGTACACCCTACCGCTCTCACCACACCTCTGCCTAGCCGCTACAAGGTCGCGATCTACCCTGCAGGCTCAACTGCTGCGCAAGATGCAAGTGCAAACAGGGCAGTTATGGTATGCCTGACATCTGCACTGCCAGAAACGTGTAGAGGTGCACCGCCTCACACACACACCGGCTGACTACCCGCTTCTACTGCTCGTGCATAGTTGTAGCAACATCGCCTGGCTACTCACCCAAACAGGAGAAACAGCCTTGCATGCATGTCAGGTCTCAGGGCAAACCACTAACACAGAACCACAGACTGCACAACAGCTGCAATACCAGCACTCAGACCCAAGGACAGCAGTGCATGGGCAGCAGCCACGCCTGAAACGTGCATACGACGGCTAGTAGCCAAGGCACACGGCATGTTGCAGACACAGAGCATAGACATGTGCACGGTGCAGCGGCATGTGCGCCTAGCAGCGGCACAGCCCTGCGCTCTTTGCTTCTGTCGACCAAGCATATCTTCATCATACCCTACCCACTAGCCGTGTGTGTAGAGCGAAGCTAAAGCACAACTGAGTATGCTACAGCACAGCCAGCAGCCCTTAGCTCTTTTGCAGTGCAAATCAGTGCTGGCAAAGTGCCCGATCATCCTCTACACATAGCCAGCAGTCTGCAGTATTGTGCAGGCACGTGCGCAGGCACCATGACAGCCTGCTGTACGCAATTATGTGCAGAGACAGTGCACGACAGTGTGCCAGAACTGTACTGAACTGGCCAGCATCTGGCATCAGATTCATCAACATAAAAAATGTTGATAAGTACATGAGTGAGTACGTAAGTACCAATGCAGCACTGTGCCTCAAACAGAATCAAGCAAATGCAACCACTGAATGCCTATTGCGTAGCCTATCATGGTGATAACATCAATGGCAAAGAACCTTTAGATGATCGCAGATGTAATTGTACTGTCTTCTCGGCTGCCTACAGGTAGACACACAGAATCACGAAGAATCCTAGCGTTTGGCATATTCATCAGCCTGCAGGGCAGCTAAACCACTATTCAACTGTATATCAGCCAAGTTCTTGTATGTTCGCAGCACAAAAACAATGCAATGCTGTAGACAAATAATCCAAGGAGAACACATGCAGGAAGCCAACAGCACTGCTGTTAAGCACTGCACCTGCTGCGGTGGTCTTTTCAAGACGTCTTTGACTGAGGCCTCAAGGCAAAACCGCTGCCGATGACAGCGCATACTGCACAGCACAAAGTTGACCATTTCGCACTTCGCAGCCCAAATCGAGGGGGTGCCTGCTGATGTCCTGCAGCAGCAGCAGCACATGCTGCATCAGCAACGCATACTGCCAGGACTCTGCAGGGTGTCCTCTCACTGCCACCCCTGTTCATCTTGCATGCAGTCATTAGGCATGCAAGAACAGCTGTGCACGCCAACAGACACCAGATGTGTGCACACTGGCATTGCCACTACTTGCAGATGCGCCTGCTGACAAAGCAGCAGGCACCAGCATGCAGAACCACCAGATGTGTAAACATGTGCCACAACATGCAGCCGCTAGCAGCGCTCAAAAGTAATCACCTGAACAGAACAACAGCAGCCGGGAGTCGTTGCTTGCCAGTGACAGATCGTCATGCGCAGAACAACTACCAACACACCGATCCAGACAGACTACACGCAAAACCTGCTCTCAAGAAGCAGGTGATGTGTGCGTCTATTGTCGCATGACCGCCTGCTGCATCACAACACGTAACCAACCACAGAACTACACCAGTGTCAGTACCATCAAAGCGCAATGCGCTTGCCTCAACATCACATAATGCATTGACTAACCGCTAGACCGTCCGTGCCCTGTAGCTGCTGCACAGCATGAGCTGACATGGATACCAACAGGTGGTGCCCCTGTCAAAGCTGCCACTCTGTGTAAACACCAGCTGAACCATGTAACAATCGTGCATTGCAATCAATTAACAACTGTGTTGGGCTGCCTACCAGAGGCTCCTCACTGCCAGCAGACGCACGACATGTGCATAAGGAATTCACCGGCAACAAAAGTAATGCAAAGCAAGCATTGATCACACACCAGCTGCGTTCATCATGGTATGTATGGGTTCCACAAAGTTGGCACAGTTTGTTGACAGAACTGCCCGAGACTTGTACGCAGAAACACAGCTCGCAGGAAAGCAGAGAGAGGAAAGAGACACAAACACAGCCTCAGGGGTCAAGGCTGCGGGACCTTTCTTATCAGCCACACAACATTCAGCACAAGCGCAAGTATACAGAAGTTTCAGGCACTGCCAGACAAGCACAAGGCACAATGCAAACCAGCAACACCATGACGTACCGCCACGATACCACCCCTAAAAATACTGCACCTACATGTTCTGCCCACTACACACGCACCCACACACACAGGCAACCCCTTCACGCGCACTGCACGGGAACAACGCACACATACACACAGCACACCCTACGAATAAACATGGGCAACTGCTGCCATGGGCGAGCAAGTCGGTTGGTGTGCAGCAGACATCCCTGAACCTGTCCTGAACGACGCCCCGCCCCTCTTGTAAGTCACGGAGAGGCAGAGATTAGACACCTACCCGCGCCTAGCAACGCCCACTGGTAAGCTCCAAGGAAAGCTGAAGTGCCTGCTGACCCAAGCCCTCACTGACAGCCCGTGCTCCTCACCCGATGATCGCCCAGGGTGGGAGCTGCGCACATGCCATTGTTGTTGCACACGTTGATCTGCCACCGCTGCTTGCAAACGCAGCGGTACCGCCCACACACAACACTTGTGTTGGGTTAAACTGCTTGAAAGTGTTCTGTTCTGTTCCTGCGCCCCAAAAACGCGGTTATGCCCCAGGCCCACCCGTGCCCCTGTTCAGCTACTGCCGCAGCTAACACATGGCTTCATGCTAGCAGAAGCCAGCTGCGGGTGCCTTGCTGCAGTACGCATGCAGCTGCAGGCTGTCGCAGCATGGGCCGCTAGCAGTCACTGCTGGAAGCTGACCCAACAGAGTCCAGCTGGCACCTGTACTGCTGCTGCTGCTGCAGGAGGAGCTGCTCCTGCTCAAGCAGCAACCTCTGCGGCTCAACTGGTGGCAGTGCTGCAACTTGCTCCAGCTGATTGTCCAGGTACTTGCAGCTGATTGCGCAGGGCAGCTGCGTGTTGCATGCTGCAGTGTGCACGCGTGCCACACGCAGCAGGCAGGGCAGCACCTGCGACATGCTGTAGCCTGCAGCAGCACAACACAACGCACAGCATGCAGCGTTGGATCAAAGGGGCCGAACCACATTATGTCAAACACAGCCCTAGCAATGTTAAATCTGGTAAGCTGTTCAATGTGCAGCACTTGCCTGTCCTGCAAGCTGGTCTGCAGCAACAGGTTGCACCACCAACAACTCAGCTGCTTGCAGGATGCAGTACCAACCAAGCACCCACCCACCTGACAGCTGCTTGAGGTGGTCATCGTTGCACTCGATGCCAGTCAGCATCAATCCCCACACGTAGGCGCTCACAGCAACCATGCTGGGCAGAAAGCACAGCATGCCGCTGTCGAGCAGCGACAGCTCAGCGACATAGCCAGCAGCAAAGTACACTGGGCGTGAGACAGCCACACGCGCCAGGTAGCGCCGCAGGAAGGTCTTGGGTGTGGGGGCTGCCAGGCGGTGGTCAACTGTCATCAGCAGCACTTGCTCTGCCTCCAGCAGCTGCTGGCGCAGCATGTGGCAGTTGGCACGCGATGCCCCTGGCAGGTGCTGCAGGAACGTGCTGGCGCCAGGCACACAGGACTCCTCAAACTTTGCAGCGACCCATAGCGCAGTGATGGCAGAGAGCTGCAGCTTGCTGGACTGCAGGAACGCCTGCGCTGCTGCTGCATCTTCACACTCTTGCAGGACAGCTGCCAAGAAGCGGTCTAGCAGCTGCACTGCCAGGAACAGCGAGTCGCTTGACAACTTCAGCTGCTGTGATGTGTCCACCATCCAGTCAATGGTGCTGCTGCGCACAGCAGCACCCTGCTTAGCGCCACCAGTGTAGAGCTGCTGCACGTACTGCTTGCCTGGGGTGCTCCTGAGCTGTTGAGTGTTGGGCGCAAGCAGCAAACACAGCAATAAGGTCAGCCAAGTTCTGCATGACTCCAGCATAGAGCATCTCATGCCACAGCGCTTGCTGGCCAGGCAGCACCCCAGCCTTTTGCAGACGCAGTACATTGTCTGGTACAGTGCTGCTGCACCAACCTGACCCATAGGGCACTGCTAGCTGGAACCTTGAGCTGCTGCAGGAGCCACACACCTCTTGTTCACGCAACGTTTCATAATAATCGAGGTCCTGTTGCTGTTGCAGGTGCTCTGTTGATGATCTGGTGCAGCCCCTGCTGTGAGAGGTCTGCACCTCGAAGTGGAAGCAGCAGCTGTCCTGCGACCCATTGCTGTCCATGCTCTGCATTTTCACAAAAAGGCATGTCGGGGTTGGATGCAGCCGAAGCGTTGAGGGAGACACGAAGGAGCAGTGTGCTGCACCCGCTGCTTGGTGCCGTCAGTCCGCAGCGCCACCACCACGGCAGCGCACCTGGTCCCTGCTCCAAGTAGCGGTTTCCAGGCTCATCCACCTAGCATTTGACTGCTTCAGTGTATCAGCTGGGTGGCACATTGTCGCTGGTGGTCTGCTGAAGTGCCAGTAATGCCAGCAGATGATCTGGCTCCCAGTTGCAGCGTGTACACGAGCTTTTTATTGTCAAGTAGTGAACGGAAATCCGTCCGGCATCTGCCTGTTGTCGCTTCAAGCTGAGCGCATCTTGTCTAGGTTGCTCTCATGTGTCCTGCCTGTCTATACTGTTGCATCATCGCATACCCTAAACGTTCTCAGCGTTGTAAACGGGTGCAGATATGGCTGTGCCGCAGGGTTGGGCACACGACTCCGTTGGGGCACCAGACACCAGGGTTTGGTATGATCTGCAACACCAAGGACCTGCTACTTTGAAAGGTCAACATTACAAGGATCTATAATGTTGTGACCTTCAATGCGCTGGAAAAGATGGGCAACCAATCGCAGATCACCAATGGTTCCTTATGGCGCAGCTGCTCACCTTTTGTATGGATAATCTGGTATATATTTGTGTTTTGCAACCATCGTGAAGGTTTCTGTTCAAGAACGTGGCTCCTGATGTCGATATCAAACACAACCGTCATCATCGCCAGATTATACACTCACACGATTGAGGAGTCACCGGCCTCCTCGAATCATGGATCTTCACTTACGCTCTTTTGGGTGAAGTCCTTTAGGTTGCACAGATGCAGGCGCGTGGTGCTGCTGATGGCCCGTCACACAGTGTGTCACACTGCTCGGGTTATCAGCATCGTGCCACGGTGGCAGCATGGCAGCTGGGCACTGCTTATCGGGCATGCACCCGTACAGCGACAGCCAAAGCAAACACGGCAGCCTTGTGTTTGAATGTGCCGCAACGCAGCCATTTGCTCCAACAAGAAGCTTTTTGGATCAGTTCGCTTGCTACTTGTGGTGCATCCGGATTCATCAACAGCAACGCTTACCAGTGGTGCGGACAGTTGCGTGTGCATGAGCCTGTAGAATTTGCATGAGCAGCGTCACCAGCGACGTGTGCAAAGGGGGGAGTTTATCTGCTTTACTTGCGTTCATGCGCCTTCAAGTACCGCTACATTCTTAACAAGAAAGTGACTGCCGGTACATCACTTGCCAATGCCTGCAGCGCAGACTCGAGGGATACACAGTTTGCCAAATACACGGGTGTGCTGGACCAGTACACGGCACACACTGTGCAAAGGGTCCATGCATGCCGCAGTGAGCTCATTCCGTTAAAACTCATGAAGCCCTCAACTCAAGGGCCTTGCCTGCTGCTGAAGTAGCTACTTTGCTGACCCTGGTGCATCCCGCTGCCTTAACTGCTGCTTGGCTGCATCTGCCAGTGCTGCTTGTTTGTCTCGCAGGCTGAGTGAGACCACCTGCAACAGGTCAACGAAGGGTTGAACATGTCAGAACTCCACATAATTGCCAGTCTGCACAGCAGCTCAGCAGTGGCTGAGCATGATGCAGTACACACAGCTGTCACCACAAGAGTCATCATCATCATCATCATGTTACCCATTGTGGCTGTCACCACAAGAGTGTTATGTCCTGCACATCAAGGAAAGAGCATGCACGCAATGTCTGCAGTCACTACTAGTGTATGCATTTTGCAGCAACAGCAGCGTCACTTCAAACATCTGCAATCTGCACACAGCCGCTGCTGCCGCAGCTCACCTGGTGGCTGACCACACCTATGCGCAGCTCCATCTGCCGCAGCTCCGCCTTCAGGCTTGCCATAGCTGCCTTGAGGCGCACCAGCGGTGACGTGTCGCTCAGGTTGCTGCCCCTGCTGTCCAGCTGCTGCTTTGCATCCTCCAGCGCTGATGCTAGCCGATGCAGCTTGTTGTTGCGCTCGCTGATGAGCTCAGTGCACCTAGCAGCAACGGCAAGTGCAGCAGATGGTTGGCGCTGTGAGGTGTCGTGTCGCCTTCTCTATACACATGGTTGATGCTGGTCATGTCTGTGCCGCATGGTGGGACACCTGGCCAGAGCTTGTCAGGGGTATGCCAACCAGCAATAGGCAATGCCAGTGTACCGTGCACGGTGCACGCATAACAGGAACTGCAATGCTAGACGATGGAACAACCACTCCAAAAAAGTAACATGCTGCAGCGCACCTGTTGTACTCCTCCTGTGCTGCCAGCAGCTGCTGCCGTGTGTCCTGGTACTGCACCATCAGCCCGTCAAACTGGCCGTTCAGCTGCCGCTCGCGCCCATCCACCTTCTCCAGGATGGCAGCAACCTGCACGCCCAAACAAAATGATCTCAGAAGGTTCTCTAGCGCTTGAATTCGGCGTTTGAACAGCATCAAGGTGTGGGAGCTCTATCTTGAGGCCACGGCAAGCAGAATGCACCCTGTGGCTTGTCCTGCAAGCATGCACCTCAGGTAATTCTTATACACGAGTTGCCTTCCAACACCAGCCCCTGGTGCCCTGACAAACAGTTTGTATGTTCATCATCATCATTGACCATCAATCCGACCCACGTGCCAGCTCACTGCGCACTGCACACAGCTACCTACCTCAGCGCCCAGTTTGGTCAGCACTGCCTTTGCCTCGGGCCAGGAGGACCCCAGCGCCTGTGTGCTGGCATGTGCTGTCTCCAGATGCTGGCGCCAGTCGCGCTGGTCTGCAGCCAGGTTGGTGCGCAGGCGCGGCCCCACACGCTCAACTTCTAGCCGCCACTGCATGGGGTCCACCTGATGCGGGAACAGTCAAAAACAGACACGCATGACCAGTAAGCAAAATTACCTTACACAAGGGGCAGTTGGCTGCTTGGCAGCTTTTGATGGGGTCACAACAGGCTGCTGTCCGTATTGTGCAAGCATAGCCATGGGCAGTGACTTGCAGCAGGGAAGCTGGCTCTCACTTCCCAGATGCAGGATGTGCAGCCTCAGGGGTCAGTGACACCCAGCAGTTGCTGGAAGTGCTAAGCTGGCTAGCAAGTCACTCAGGCTGACTCACCGTAGACACCAGCACCTGCTTTGTTGCTGCCGTCTCTGCTGCTGCTGCATGTGCTGCAGGGGATGCTGCCAAGTCAGCAGGCCGGCCCCATGGCAGCGCTGCCTCCTGCCCCTCATCATCAGACTCCTCTGCTTGCTGCCCCGCCTGCACCAGGCCAAGCGGCAACAAGGATGCACAGTCAGCTGGTGGGCAGCAGACCTAACTCTAAGCTCAATCTGCCTGCTGTCTATGATGGTCGCCGCATCAATGCAGGCAGATGCAGCAGGCTGTAGGTTCAGCGATTCACAGAACCTGACTTGTGGCTGGCTACTTGGCGCCGCCAAGTTGGCATGATTGCAGTGTTATAACATCTGTCAGGAACAGAGCATTTGCAAAGGCATGAAAGCCCCAGCACTCACTGTAGTGGCAATGTCTGCATCGTCCTCATCATCCACGTCTGCTGCCTCAGCTTCGTCTGCATCTGCCCTGCACGTTCACAGTGAATAAGATGCATTGGCATATAGTCACGCACAGCTTGCGTACTGCTCAGCAGTGCACTGCAACGCGTGCAGCAGGTGCACGAACAAAGGGCGCATGGCGCAAAACAACTGCTGTGCACAGCTGGAGCAGATCGTAAACACACGATTGCATGCATCAGCAGCAGCAGCAGCTCAAGGCAAGCCAGAGCCAGCTGTCGCTGTGTGGGCCTCACCTGTCCTGCCGATACACTGGCCTGCTGGCACTGAAGCCGCGCCGCTCAAGCGTTACATCTGCCAGCGCATCCAGCAGCGCACACACCTCACGTCCATAGCCTGCTGCTAGTTTGGTTGGTGGGTAGCTAGGTGGCGCAAACCCGAGCGACCGCAGCGCCTGCTTGCAGGCACAGGGAGACAGCACGTGGGAGTTCAACGTGCATGCCATGTGCGGGTCACACTTGCCTGCTGCTGTTTACCTAGTCCTTTACGGGTCAGCCCACCTGGATTAGGCATGCAACTGATGAAATACATTTGCCAACTACGTAGACAGTGCTGACAGTGTAAGCCTACTCGCCAGACCTTCACTCGGCATGGCCAAGCTTAGCTGGTTGTACTGCACAGGCTGCCACCCCACCTGCATCAGGCCCTGCAGCGTTGCATTTGGGTCGTCAAACTCCTTGGGTGTGGGCACACTAAGGCAACACAGCTGCAGCAGCCAGGCCACCTGCAGCACAATTACAGGACCATGATTGACAACAACTGCATCTGCTGCATTTGAGGCCGTGCCATGTTATTAAGCAACCAATGACCAGCAGGACTTGAGAAAGCAGTGCTCGCATGTTTGCAGCTACCTGCGGTGTTACAGCACGTATCATGCAGGACAGTGTGCATATGCCATGGCATGATGCCAGCAAGGACTGTGTTCGTACCAGGTTGGTGAAGTAGAAGAACTGCTCATTGCCGCCCTGGCCTGGCTGCGGCGCTGCAAAGTATGTTGGGTTCAAGCTCTTGCGGTATGGCTTTCTGCAGCATCGCAACACTATCACATGCTCACGTGCAGTGACAGGTGGTGTGGGACATGCACCTGGAGCTGGCCAGGTTGGTTGACAGCTGCTTTCTACGCATTGGGCATTCTACGCGGTTGTATGCAGTGGTGCTGCCGTTTGCCTGTCAGTGCATATGCCGCCTGCCATGCATGGTGCTGACTTGCAGTGCAACTGCTGTGGCTGCTTGATGATGCTGTGAACACCCATCTGCTCACTTTCGCCTGCAGAAGTCTCTTTCGTAGTTGAGAAGCTGCAGCTTATGCACCAGCATGTCCTGCACACACAGCTCCACAAGTTGACTGCAGGACTAGCTGTGACTGCAGAGTGAGTGTTGTGTACATCTTGAGGGCTGTTGATGTTGGCCCATCTGCACACACGCACACACTGGCTGACAGGCACCTTTGTGAGCACAGTAGCAGGCTGTGTCTGCCAGACTTGACAGTTTTGCTAGGGTTCAGCAGCTGCTGTTGCATCCTGCAGAGCCCTGCAAAAGACATAATAATCTGAAGGCTTTCTCACCATGTAGACGTCCTCAGGCTGCATTGCCTGCAATGTTATCAGCGGCATGCACCAGCGTGGTTAGCATGAAATGTTCATGTCAGGATGCACTTTCTTCTGCTGCAGATGACTGGACATGCAAGCAGTGCATCATCCACCTCTATTGAACGTCCTTGTGGCGCTGCTCGAAGTGGCGCCAGGTCCATGGTGGGAACCTGCGCTGGCACTACTGCTGCTGGGGCCACTGCGTCTTGTTCTGCAGTGCCACGCCTGGATGCCTTGTCTGCTCTGGACGGTGACTGCAGGAGGGAGAGCTAGCGTTGAGATTCTTATTTGATACACGCACTCCCAGCTTGCAAGCGTTTGGAGCTGCACCAGCACCTTCTTCATCCTGCTCAATACAACGGCCAGGCTACACTATACGAACGCGCCCTGTACATGCATCGTTGACCGGACTGACCGAACCCACTTTTATAGCAATCAAATTCACGTACACGCCTAAATTGCGTTGCCAGGCAAAGCCAAGTACTTTGAAACCCTTTGACCGCGACTGGCATAACATGACACATGAACGACAGCAGCAATGTCAGGTTTCTTCAGGAAACTCCGCAAAAGTGCCGACCCATGAGTACAGGATATAAACAGAGCATAGCCACACCAACAACAGCAGCAACATGGAGCAAGGCCTTCAGCAGGTGATGGATGTGCCAGACTTATCTCCAGAGGAGCTGGAGGAGATGATGAAGCTCCTGGAGTCTTACGAAACATCCAGTCAACGATTTGGACCTGTGCCTGAGGAGCTGCAGGTGTGCCTGCAAGAGGCGTCTGGACTCTCTAGCATCTTCTGCTGCAGCATGACGTGCGCCAGCAGCAGCAACTTGATCTCGCTGATGGTGCCCTGCAGGAGCTGATGAACAACGTTAAACGTGCAAAGGGCCAACCAACCACTGATGTGGAAACACAGAACATCACACCTGAACCAGGGTGCGCAACAGCAGCAGCACGTCATGCAAGCATAGTTGCGCCACACGCACGGCAGCAGAACTAGCAGTGCGCCTGCTCTGTCAGCTCTTGCTGTTGACACAGTGCAATGCATGAGCATCAGCGGCTCTGATGCAGCAACAAGGAAGGCAGGCCATGCTGAGAGTTGCCACTTGCCATTGCCCTATAACATTCACAGCATGCAGTGCGTACCCTCTGCTTGGGTATGACTGCTGAAGTGTTTTGCGATGCTGTGCAGGTTTGTTGTGAAGACAACTGATCAGGAAGGCAGAAAAGTGTTCATCAACATCTGCCACAGCAAGCAGGTGCGCAACAGACATATATTCGATCCTTGTTGGTGTTCTTGCTCTGGTTGAATCCTCTTTGCGCAGTGGGGCCCTTTGCTAAGCACAGCAAACAGAACTCACCCTCCTGAGACACCACAGTGCACCAGGGAATTGTTTGCTGCTGCAACAGCTGCAGCTAGCTGTTGTCGTGATTGGTACTGGATGCTTGCAGGACAACAGCTGCATGGTGCTAGCAGCACAGTGAACATGCCGCAGGCCTTATCCTGAGCACGCATGCTGGTGTAGACACCCAGCAGCACTTGACATACCCGCACCAATAGTAACTTACCGCAGGACTCATATACACCCACCAGCACGAATTGTTGACTGTCTTTTTTTTGCCTTGCTCTGCACATGCTGGTGCTGCTGCAGGTGCCTGCCCCTGGCGGCTGGGCCAACGGCACCATGCCTGACAGTTGCCTGCAGGCACTTGAGAACCTAGCACGAGATGCACCAACAGCAGCAGCAGACGCAGAGGCAGTGCGCTTCCCCCTCAGCTGCAGCGAAGTGGTGGCAGACACAGACAAGTCAGGGCAGCCGTGCAGCACCGTCGACTGCATCATCAACAGCGACGTATTCAAATCAGCGCAGCAGCACAGACCTCTGAAAGCGCTTATCGTGGAGCTGGCTCTACAGCAAGTTGGCAGCAAGCATAAGCTGGAGTTGGACCCGAGGTTCAAACTGCCAAAGATGACGTACAAAGGCGGTGCGGTGCGGCAGCAGCGTGTGCGGCAGGACAAAAAGCAGCTAGTGACAGACGTAACGCTGCAGCGAGATGAGGCGCCGAGCTTTGCACTGCCGCCAAGCCAGAAAGATGCAGCAGTAGCAGCTGTAGCAGGCAGCAAGGCTAAGGCAGCAGTAAGCGGCAAAGATGCGAGAAGCAGCAAGCAGCAACAGGCTGATGTTCGTAGCAAGCAGAACGGCAGCAGTGTAACAGCAGCAGTGGGAGCATCTGCTAGTGGCAGCAGCGGCAGCTGGCAGCATAGCGTGAAGTGTGAAGGCAAGCCAGTATCGCACATGGTAGTGACACTGCAGCTGCCAGAAGTATGTAGCAGCAGCAGCAGTGACGGCAGCAGCTGGTCAGCCGCTAGCTTACAAGTTGAGGTATGTGGACGGCAGCTGCGGTTAGATGCTGGCGCTATTGCTGGTGGCCCCTGCATTGTGCAGCTGCCATTTGCTGCTAGCAGTGTTGGCGCTGAGGCCCAGCTGCAGCCTGGCAGCAGGCAGCTGCAGGTGCAGCTGCCGTACCTGCCAGTGCAGCAGTGGGTGCAGCAGCTACAGCAACAGGCGCCGCATGCATTTTCAAAGCTGCCGGTCGCACACTCAGCGTATACAGAGCTGGATTGAGGTTGACTGTGTAGCAATGGTTGGCTGGTGTCGCAGGCAGAGGTTGGACAAGGTGTAAAGCTACCAACTGCAGGTACCACGTTTGATGTCACGTGCATACGTGGCATGCATCCTGACAAGGTGTACAGCCGCCAACCGCATGTACTACGTGTGATGTGACAAGCATACGTGGCATGCATCCTGCATGGCAGAATGCATTGGTCTGTTGCGGGCAAGTTGGTGGGAGCCGTCACGGCGGCATGGCCGTTGATCATCAACGGTTGTGTAATGTGGGTGGGCCAGTGGCCCTACTTTGGTGACATGGCAACATGGTACCTGATGCACGGGTTGAGGGGGTTTGGGTTTGGGGGGCCTGCGTCATCATCATCATCATCATGTTACCCATCAAGCCATAGCATCAACGCCATCGGCCCCGCGCCCCTCAGGGGGGCCTGCGTGTAACATCATTTCATTAGGAATAGGAATAGGAAGTACGCAACAGTGCTTTGGTGGGCTCTGTGCGTAAGTTTATGGGCCAAGGCAGCCGAAGCGACTATCAGCGATCCAGGGCCGTTACTCTCTAAGAGCAACCCCCGGCACGCCCGGTTTTCCGCTAGGATAGTTGGGTCATCTGGGCCCTACCAACCATTTCTCTATGGAATGGTGGCTTATGGCCCGACCCTTTGCCTTACCTTCAGGGGCGCCCGTGGGAGTCAAGCGTGCGTGCACCTCGGTGGATCACGTTAACTACCTTCTACCCCATACGCGCCTTCCTACCGAGCATAGCCCGTACCAGTTTTTAGCGCTTTGCCCCCCATTTCATCGGTTAGCACAGTAGGAATGAGGCTACCGCCACTGGTTCCTAACCGCGAGGGGGCGACACCGGCGGGATTTGAACCCGCACCTCCCAGTCCGAAGACCGGTGCTCTAACCAGTTAAGCTACGGCGCCATCATTTCATTCAGTGCTGTTTTGCTGGCTTGTTGAAAGCAATGTACATCAATGTGACGTTATGCTAGCTGGACTTGGAGAACATCATCATCTCTCTCCCTAGTTTGTCGCCTCAGACCGCCGCCTGCCAGGCTGTGTTGCTGCTGGTGGGTGATGTTCTGTGGATTCAGCCCGCCCGCTACACTGCATAAAGTGCAGCTTGCTGGCACTGACACTGTTTACACTAGTCCTTGTTGCCTTTGTTTAGCATCAACACTGCGTGTGCTGTGACTGACGGCTTTGCCTGCAAGGCCATATGTCAAGTTACACACACAGAGAGACTTTCTGGGGTGAGTCTCCTTGAGTGACAACCTGTTTTGCTGAGTCATCTGCGACGTTCCAGATTTTCGGGTGTTCGTTGCAACGTAGTTGCCTGTGCACACCGTGTAACCCCTCTTCTTCAAAGAGCTTGCTTTGAGCACCCTGCTGCTTTTCGGGCTGCACTTCGCACATGCTGCACTGCATGTACTTGTTGGTTTATGGGGAGGTAGGGGCTGCAAGATGCCTCTGGAGTTTTACTTTGGTTGCATCTTGTGGCTTGCTATCGGTTTCTCATGATATGTGAGCTGAAAGAGGGGCAAGTGACTCGCTCTAGGGCGATAGCTTGCCCACCCCTGTAACAGACCTCTCTCTCGAGCTTGTGCGATAGCTTGCCCACCCCTGTAACAGACCTCTCTCTCTCTCTCGAGCTTGTGAACAGACCTCTCTCTCTCTTGACGCACCAGAACACAAAAAGGGCCTAGCCCTTTTGTTTCTCTTCTTCTCTTCCATGAGTGCCTCTCGACTCTTCCGAGGCGGACTTCCCTGATGTGCGTATCTACGTTTAGTACCGCCTGAAACTCCGCCAAATTTGCTGTTATACCCATTACGTTGCATTAGCGGGCGTTTGGGTGTGCCAGCCCGCCCCGGGAGCGGCCTCCCGCTCCCGGTGGTGCTCACCTGTCTGCGTTCATTTGGACGCTTTTCAGCATAGTTAAGCATGCCAAACGGCGAGTCCTCTAGCAAGGCTGGCGCTGCAGCAGGGGCGGGAGGGAAGAAAGCAGCAGCGACAGCAGCAGCTGCAGGGAGTGCCTCGAAGGCTACGCCCACCCGGCCTGTGGCTGCCAGCTCGTCTGCACCTGTCTCGCAGCAGCCACAAAGGCAGCAGCAGCAACAGCAGCGGCAGCAGCCTGCACAGGAGCAGCAGCAGCAGCAGCGGCAGGGACAACAACAGCAGCAGCGGCAGGGACAGCAGCAGCAACAGCAGCAGCAGCAGCAGCAGCAGCAGCAGCAGCTGCAGCAGCAGCGAAGCCGCGCTGCTGCGGCTGCTGCTGCGTCAGCTGCACGACAGGGCAGGAGGCGTGCCCATCGTGTGTCACATGCGTTTCCTGCCAGCCTAGAGCTTGTTGCGGACGAGCCTTTCGCAACACTCCCGGTGCTGGAGGTGCACCAGCGGTTCCCTGGCGGCGATCCGCTCACACGCGCGCAGCTGGATGCGGCGATGCAGCTGTTTGACAAGCTGGCAGGTGCCCTGGCCTCAGTCGCGGCGATGATGGGGCGCGTATCTGGCACACAACAGAACCGCGCAAGGATGGCGACGGTAGGGTGTCAGTGACTTGTGCAGCTTATGGGCTGCTGGTGGAGGACATGCAGCAGCTGCAGCAGCTGGTGGATCCAGCCACGGGACGGGTGCACGTGCCTGGCACCGATGTTCAGCTCACAGCTCACTATGAGGACCTCCCAGTGCGTGCCTTCCTGCTGAAGGGTGTGCAGGGTGCTAGTGTCGGCCGGTGCGTGGCTATCCTACGCAGCGCAGGCATCAATGTTCTAGCAGCAGCCTACGCCACAGCTGGCGAGCAGCAGTGCAAGAACGTTCTGCGCTTGGCGGCGGCGATCGCTGGCAACGCTCCAGCCAGCACAACGCTGCGCCTGCCAAACGGCAGGCACCTCGACCTGGTGCTGCGTGAGGCGCCAGCCCAGCAGCTGTCCTTTGCGGAGGCTGCTGCTGCAGAGTACCGCAAGGTGCTGGCGCGCAAGCGGCAGATGGAGGCGCAAGCAGCACCCTTGGCGGCTGCTGCGGCAGCTCGTGCAGCTGCTGCAGCGGCAGCAGCAGCAGTAGCAGCAGCAGTAGGCACGTACCGGCAGGCAGCAGAGCCGGCGCCAGCGGCGCCAGCAGCTCCAGCAGCGCCGGCGGCTAGTACATCTGCAGCCTCCCGGTGCAGCCGGCGCCTGCGTGAGCGGCG
Organism: Tetradesmus lagerheimii; assembly: GCA_902809745.2. Classification (NCBI taxonomy): domain Eukaryota; kingdom Viridiplantae; phylum Chlorophyta; class Chlorophyceae; order Sphaeropleales; family Scenedesmaceae; genus Tetradesmus; species Tetradesmus lagerheimii. The sequence continues at coordinate 33 of CADDIJ020001553.1, read as the reverse complement.
GCAGCAGCAGCAGCAGCAGCTGCAGCAGCAGCA
>CADDIJ020001552.1:0-107810 GCA_902809745.2 Tetradesmus lagerheimii | reverse complement strand
GGTCACTTTGAGTGGAAGGTTATGCCTTTTGGGTTGACCAACGCACCCGCAACTTTTCAGCATTTGATGAATAAGATTTTGCAGCCATATCTTGATAAGTTCGTGGTGGTGTACTTGGATGACATCTTGATCTTTTCCAAGACACCTGAGGGGCATTTGGAGCACGTGGCTAAGGTACTCGCGGTTTTGAGGGAGAATCAGCTTTATGTGGGGCTTGACAAATGTTCATTTGGGCTCAGCGAAATCGACTTCTTGGGACATGTCGTCAGTGCCGACGGCATTAAGCCAGATCCCAAGAAGGTGGCAGCGGTTACGGAGTGGCCGACACCTGGCACTGTGCGTGAAGTGCGAGGTTTTCTCAGTTTGACTGGTTACTACCGGCGCTTCATTCAGCACTATGCTCAAAAGGCGTACCCGTTGACGGAGCTCACCAAGGAGAGCATCAAGTGGCACTGGCGGGATGATGTAGAAGGTCGGGCCTTCGACGAGCTCAAGAAGGCATTGGTGTCCGCACCTGTACTGGTGACGCCTGATCCGAGCTTGCCTTATGGGGTCTACACCGACGCCTCCAAGTTTGCGCTTGGAGCGGTACTACTTCAAAATCAGGGCAAGGGCTTGCAACCCGTGGCTTATCTGTCACGGAAGCTCTCGCCAACAGAGCGCAACTACCCCACTGGAGATCGGGAGATGCTTGCAATCTACTACGCTCTACAGCAGTGGCGTTGCTATCTGGAAGGAGTTCCTTTCAAGGTCAACTCTGATCACCTGAATCATACTTGGTTCAACAAGAAGCAGGATCTTTCTCGACGACAGGCCAAGTGGAGTCAGTGGATCGAGTCGTACTACAGTGGTACGGAGATTGCTTACAAGGAGGGAGCTAAGAATTTGTCAGATCCTCTGTCTCGGCGCCCGGATCTCGCCTCAATTGAGCTTGCTACGGCATCTGTGCCTAGCAACTTGAAAGAGGAGATTCAGGCTGGATATGAGAAGGATCACTACTATGATGACGTGATGCCAGGTCTGTGGATGCATGATGGGTTGTGGTACTTCCAGGATCGCGTGGCTATCGCAGCAATTCCCGAGCTCAGGAAGCGCATTATTGCCGAGTGCCATGACTGTCCAAGTGCAGGACATCTTGGCCACACCAAGACCCTGCAACGTGTGGCCAGGAGATTTTGGTGGCCGCACATGAGCCGTTCTGTCTATTCTTATGTTGTGGCATATCCTTCATGTCAGCGCAATAAGCCTGTGATGCAGCGACCTCTTGGTCTTCTGCAGCCTTTACCTGTGCCTACGGCAAAATGGGAGCAGATTACCATGGATTTGGTCACAGATCTGCCTGTTACCAAGGAGGGGCATGATGCGGTGGTGACCTTTGTGGATCGCCTGACAAAGATGGTCCACTTTGCACCCACAACTAAGACTGCAGGAGCGGAGGCGATCGCCAACGTATTTGTGCGTACATGGTATAAGCACCATGGTTTGCCTCATGTCATTATCTCTGACAGGGATCGGCGGTTTCTGAGCCACTTTTGGCAGGCATTGTTCAAAGCTCTTGGCACTGAGCTGCGGTTTTCTACAGCTTTTCACCCGCAGACTGATGGCCAGAGTGAGCGTGCGAACCGCACATTGGAAGAGGTGTTACGCCACTTTGTTTCACCTCGCCAGGATGATTGGGACGATTACCTAGATTTGGCGTAGTTTGCTATCAATGATTCAGTCAGTCCTTCTACGGGCTACACGCCTTTCTATTTGGCGTATGGTCAGAATGTGTCCTCACCTATTGATTTGGCAGATGTGATCGTGCCAGCAGCGCAGATGCGTGCTCAGGAAATGACGGACGCAATTGAGCATGCCAAGGCCAAGCTTCGGGAGTCCCATGAGCGCCAAGCGCGCGCAGCCAACAAGGAGCGACAACACTACCTGTTCCAAGTCGGAGACAAGGTGAAGCTGTCCACAATCAACCTCAATTTACCATCCACGATGAGCAAGAAGCTCGCAGCTCGCTTCATTGGCCCCTTCACGGTGGAGAAGATCATCAATCCGGTGGCCTACAAGCTGAAGCTTCTTGCTTCTCTCAAGATTCATCCTGTATTCCACATCAGCTTACTCCGGCCATGGAAGGAAGATGCGCAGTTCCCTGACCACAAAGGACACTCTGCACCCGTGCTCGTCTACCCTGATGACGACCAGTGGCTGGTAGACAAGCTCCTTGACAAGCGGCGTGAGCGAGTCGGCCGGCGCTGGATTATCAAGTACTTGGTCCGTTGGCTCAATTGTGGCCCAGAGGATGATTCATGGGAGCCAGCAAGCAACATTGAGCAGAGCTTGATAGATGAGTATGAAGCCTCTCATCATGCAACCCCAGAGCAGGAGGTGGCTACCCGCAGCACACGCAGGCAGGTGCGTCGACGTGGCTGATGGGTAAGCAACGAGGACGTTGCTCCTTGGGGAGGGGGCATGATGTAAGGTTGAAGGAACCGGAAGTTTCTAGAAGGTTCTAGAAGGTTCTGGATGTTTCCAGAAGGTTCCAGATGTTCCAGAAGTTCTAGAAGTCTCCGGAAGGATGTAGATGTTTCCGGAAGTAGTATGTTCTAGGATTGTCTAGAAGCTTCCTTGGTCCAGAATGTTCCAATTGTAGGCAGTTGAGGAGGCGTTGTAGGTTTTTGCCAAGGCTATAAATAGAGGGGGCCTCTCCTCACTCAACAAGAAGTATTCACTCAAGAAGTCTTTCCATCAGACCTCTCAAGTCCTCGTAGCCTCGTCTATTGTGTGAAGCCTTCCCTTGGTAACTAACTGAGCCTTCTATACAACTACGGCCTACGTCGAATCGCTATAGAAGACCTTAGTTGCCAAAGGACCCGCCGTCAAGGCGTGACAGATGACATCTTTGACACTGTTGGCGAATGTGGCATCTTCTCTGTGGTAGATATGCGCTCAGGGTTCTACAGCATCGGCATCCACCCAGATGACCAGGCCAAGACTGCTTTCTGGTGGAAAGGTGAGGTTTTCCAGTTCACTAGGATGCCCTTTGGCCTGCATTCTGCGCCGCAGCACTACCAGAGGATAGTAGATCATGAGCTCCGCAGCGCTGGTTGCTTTGGCTTTGCCCGCGCATACATATATGATGTCATCATTTTCAGCAAAACTGCTGCTGAGCACATAGAGCACCTACGACGTGTGCTGTCAGCCCTGGGTGGCGTTGGACTGAAGATTCACCCAGAGAAGAGCAGGTTTGCTTGCAGTGTTGTAGAGTATCTGGGTTTCAATGTTAGTAAGTTTGGTCTGACGCCACATCAGGCCAAGGTGGCAGCCATCGCTGCACTCAAGCCACCAACCAACGTGAGTGAGCTCAGATCAGTGCTTGGCCTGATGTGCTACTACCGCCGTTTTGTGCCTAACTTTAGCAGCGCTGCTGAACCACTCAACAGGTTGCTGAAGAAAAATGTGCCGTTTGACTGGGGTGATGAGCAGCAGGCAGCACTAGACCACCTTAAAACTGTGCTAACTACTGAAGGCTTGGCTCTCAAGAAGGTGGACAGCAGTAAGCCTTTGCTGTTGTACACAGACTGGAGCCAACGTGGTGTAGGTGCCGTGCTAGCTCAGACCAATGATGAAGGTGTAGAGCATATATGCGCGTGCATATCCAGATCCCTCAACAAGCATGAAGCTAACTACTGCAGTTTCAAGGGTGAGCTGCTAGCTGTTGTATGGGCTTGCTTGACTTTGCGCCACCACCTGCATGGCGTGCCCGTCACCGTCATCACCGACCACGAACCCCTCAAGTGGCTGGTCAGCAAGAAGGATCTACATGGGCAGTACGGCAGGTGGGCGATGATTTTGGCTGACTATGATTTGACCATAGTGCACAGGGCAGGAGCCAGCCATGTCAATGCAGATGCCTTGTCACGCATGCCCAGAGACAGCAGTACAGACACCAGCGGCGCGCGTATGGACGGTCCCTGCGTAGCCGTAGACAGCAACGCTTGCTTGTTTCTGGAATGCCAGCCAGCTGACATGTGGGTGCTGAATGGCAGCCCCGTTGTCAGCCCGCTAGTTCTGTTAGCCGATCAACTCAGCATGTCACCTCTGACTGTTTCATCAGGGTTCTGCATGCTGCACGCCACTGCTAACTGCAGCTCGCCTGCCAACAGCAGCGTAGACTGGCAACTGCTTGCACAGCTTGCTTGCAACTCCGCGCGTGAGTGCGATGTCATGCGTTATGCTGGAAGCGTAGATGGTGCACAGGCCGAACTCAGCTCTTTCCTTGTAGACCGCTCAGACCTGCTAACAGGCAATCTTGGATCGCTGGCTGATGAGGGGGTCAAGCAGGTCAGCTCCAACTGTCATGTGGCCGAACAACGCTGCCGTGAGCTCAAGTCCAGAGTTACAGGTTGGCATGTGGCTGCAGCACAGCAGCTGCAGAGCAAGTTCGTAGACCCTGCTATGGTGCATGAGTGGCGCCCTGCGTGCATAATGCGTAGAGGCAAGGATGTACAGCCTGTGAAAGACCAGCATGGTGTACAGCCTACGGCAGCCATCTGCACGCATGTCATAGGACAGCAGTTCTTCAGTCATGCATGTAGTTATGGCATAGTTGTTTGCGAGCTTTTTGGTGGCATCTGCAGTGGCTTAGAAATGGCTTTACGCAGCGGCATGATGGTGCAGAAGTATTTCTACTGTGATAAAGATCCAGTGGCTAGGCGCATTGCTGCGTACAGATTGCACCAGCTGAACGGCCAGTACCCTGCACTGCTAAGCCGCGACAGCTACCGTTATGCCTTTACTGCCTTGCCGCAAGATGTTGCTGCCATCACCAGTGACCACCTAGTTAAAGTAGGAGCTCAAAATGGAGACCAATGGCTGGTTGTTGCTGGCTTTGAGTGTCAGGACCTGAGCCCTGCAGGCAGTGGAAAAGGACTATCAGGTGGGCATTCAGTCACGTTCTTTGCCATGAAGCGTGTGCTGGGTGCTTTGCAGCAGCTACAACCGCAGCTTCCGCCTGGTTATTTTATAGAAAACACTTACCTTAGACACAACTTTGGAGCGTTGCAGCAGACTAGCGCAGCCGAGTACCAGTTCATCTGCCAGTGCATTGGTCATCCGCTTGCATGTGATGCAGCGCAGTTTGGCAGCTATGCACATCGGCTGCGCCACTACTGGACTAATCTGGCTCATTTGCAGCAGCTTGAAGTTGTGCTGCAGCACGTACACAGGCCTGCAGGTTTAAAAGTGACAGATATACTGAGGCCAGGTAGAGTGGTTTTGGCTGCTGTCAAGTCGGATGCAGCGCCCTTCTACCGCTGCAACGTCAAGGGTGAGCGACTGTCAGCCCTGCCAACTTTCACTGCTTACCACATGTCTAGAGCATTCAAAGCAGGTCAGCCTGGTGCTGTGTTTGATGGTAAACAGCGTTGCTGGACAGAGCCTAATGCAGAAGAAAGAGAGCTAGCTATGGGTTTTGACCAGGGTTGTACTTACGTGCCTGCTGTGCTTGGGCAGATTGCTGTAGATGATGCAGCGCGGCACGCAGCTCTAGGCAAAGCCATGGATATGAGTGCTGTCAGCAGCCTGTTTGCCATGTGCCAGTCTCTTAGCACGCCAGCACAAGCAGAGCCCGCTGCAGTCTCCACCTCGCTTGCTCTGCCCTCCGCATCGGCTCAAGCTGCTGCCACAGTCATCCAGTTTGGTTCTGACGCCTGTGTCTGCCAGCCTTTGACGTCTGCTGCCGCCCTTAGTAATGTGAGTGAAGTTGAGCCTTTTTATAGCAGCACAATCTACTGCATGGCAGCAGTGCATGACCAGACCAGCTGCAATCATGTAGTAAAGCGTGACATATGGATGGATGCTGCTCTCTTGCATTTTGTGTGTGAAGGCGTTGTGCCAGCTGGCTTGTCAGCTAGAGAGTTGCGACAGCTGCATCGCCGCGCAGCACTGTACCAGTGGCTAACTGTCAATGATGGTGCTATGGTGCATGAGAGTATGCATAGGAAAATGCCAGACGGCACTACCAGAGTGTGCCGCCACCTGGACAGCGTCAGGACTTAGTTAAGCAGATGCATACCAAGGCAGGTCATTTTGGTGAGAAGCGCACCATCCAGCTGCTGCTTTCTCAATTTTACTGGTATGGCCTGTATAAAGATGTGTATGAACAGGTGAAAAGCTGTGACCTGTGCCGACGCGTCAACCTGGCCTTCAACGCGCGTTCATCCGAGCTGCAACCACTGCCCATCATGGCGCTGGGCTACCGCTGGAGCGTCGACCTCTGTGGCGAGTTCCTGCCAACCAAATCAGGCAACAAGTGGGTGATGGTGTGCATAGAGCATCTGTCTAAATGGGTGGAAGTGATAGCCCTGCCTGAGAAGACAGCAATGCATACTGCGCGTGCTTTCCTATCACATGTGTTGTCCAGGTTCTCAGCCATGGCAGTTGTTTGCAGTGATCAAGGCACAGAGTTCAGAGGACAGTTTGATGCTTTGCTGGAATCTGCTCTCATAGACCATAGAGTGACTGCGCCACATAGGCCTCAGGGCAACGGGCTGGCTGAGCGCATGGTGCAGACGTTTAAGAAAGCCTTGCGCAAGTACTGCCAGCAGGAAAGTAACATAGATACTTGGGATGAAGGCATGCACTGGATAGCGCTGGGATACAGGTGCTCACCGCAGGCTAGCACTAAAATTTCGCCCTATGAGCTCATCTTTGCTAGACGCCCTGTCGTGCCACCAGCCATGGTGCAGCGCCTGTCTCAACCAATTAACTTTGATGACCCTGACCTTGCTGCTGAGTGCTTGCTACAACGCGCTGCTATGGTGCAACGACTCTGCCCCGAAGCTATGGCCGACTTGCAGATAGCCCAGCACAGGGATAAGAAGAGGTATGCGCAGATCAACAGCGGAAGTTACAAACCTTCTCTGCTGAAGTTCTTTCCAGGACAGTTTGTATATGTGCAAGATCATGATGTGCAGAATACTTTGCAGATCAAAGCCAGGCCAGAGATATTGCGTGTGGTAGCTGTTAAGCCGCAGGGCCAGGTTACACTGCAAGGCAAATGTGGCACCACCGTACAGCAGAACATAGTTAACCTAGCACCCTGCCATTTGCCAAATATAGACCCAACAGTAGATCCTACCCTGGCCAGGCCCCCTGAAGACCTGCCATGTGAGGTATGCGGCTCTCCTTATGATGAAGCACGCATGCTTTTGTGTAGTAACTGCGCGACAGGCTGGCATCTGCAGTGCTTGACCCCGCCTTTGAGGCGTGTGCCCGCTGGCGCCTGGCTGTGCCCTTACTGTGTAGCAGCAGGTGTCGACATAGGACCTGTGGAAGTAAGAGAAGCTGTGAATGAACAGTACAGACAGGATCTGGCTCAACAGGCTAGGCTGGATATAGCGCCTTTGTTTGGGAAGCAGCGCAGACGCATGCTGGCAGAAGCAGAGTTGCTGCATGGCAGGTTCATCATATACCCCTTCCCAGGGCCTAACAGGACCAAGGTGCCAACATGGGGCCTGGTTCAGTACCGAGGTCATCGGCACTACCCACGCTGCATGCGCGTTTACTACCCGTCAGGTCAGCATTTTGACGTTACGCTGCGCAGCGTTAGACCATACCTGCAGCATCCACATGCACGCCCGCCTGCTGATGTTCATATTGCCATACCTGCTAGTGACACTACTGTGAGCAGCGCAATGGTAGCAGCACTGCAGCAGCCTGCCGCTCCTGCAGTAGACCTGACAGCAGTGCATTTGCGCATGCCAGCTCTGCTCTCTCGCCATAGTGCTCTCACTAGCACCGACCTTGCTGTTCTTAGCACTGTCATAGACTTCTCAGCTGTCAGACATGTGTTTGACCCTGCTGCCACCTCCGTTGCTGCTTATAAAGAGTTTGCGCCATGCGTTGTGGCTAATACTTTGTCTGCAGCACAACATGTTGGTACTAGCTCACATCTGGCTGCATTGCAACCTGCTTTCTGGCAGCATGTGCGCAGCGCTGATCCGCTGGTTGAGGCAGTAGTGTGCAAGCCGTGGTATCCTGATGCTTGCATAGATCTAGCCGTGTCATCCTTTAGTAATGGCGTTGACAGTGCGTATATTATGGTGCCCTGCCGCTACTTGGCTAGCACAACCCCCTTTCGCGCAGCGTTTCTACGTCACCTACAGCAAGCTGGACGCCTTCACATCATCAAGGGCCCACCCTGCGGCCACAGCAACCTGGAGTATGTATGGCTGTGCATCTACTGCACGCCTGGCCTTCGGGCATCTCGACTACAACCGGACTACCGCGCGGTGGAAGGCTGTGTCAGCTATGTGTGTGGATGATGCTGTAGAGTTTGGCATGATGGGCTGTTGCGTGCTGGGGTCGCTTTACCGGCATCCACTCATTCTTCGGTGTGTGTGCCTAGGGGGGGCAGTGGCTCCCAACACTATCGTTGGTGTTACAACATGCTTTGTGTGGTACAGTTACACCCACAGTGCAACCTTGGACACGCGCGCGCAGCATGTGTGAATAGAGTGTGGGTCAGCAGCTGCCTATACGGCAGGGTTCCTTATTGCGCATGTCAGAGCAGCCTGCTCACATGCGCATGCGCATGCGTGCTGTCTGATATGAGGCACTCTGCTGCCTCTCACTATGACATGCCACTCTGCCACGCAGCTGTCCCCTTCCGTGAGAGGAAGGCCTGCTAGCAGCTGCCCCATTGCAAGCACCAACTCCAATGAGTCTGTTGCATGTTTGCATGTGAAACCAAGGAAAGAACGCAGCAGCGTGCGACTGCTGGAATCATAACCAGCAACCTGCCAGACAACTATCCACGTCTGCCTGTGCATACAGGCAAACTAGTCCATGCTGCTGCTCACGCGCCTGCTGTCCAAAGTAACACCAGCCAGCAGCCCAGTGCCCACCAGCAGCTGCCCAATCGCAAGCACCAGCTCCTCCGAATCAAACCCTACGCGCCCGTCTGCATCCACAACTGACGCAACCTCCACAACATGCGACACCCCCAGCAGCTCAAGCGCTGTCTGATCAACTTCTATCTCACCACCGCGCGGCACCAGCAGCGTTGTAACGTACGCGGATGGCGGGTTACGCAGCGGCCCACGTGCCGGGGTCAGGGTTCTGCTGCTGGGCTGCGCTAGGGTTTGGCCTTGCAGGGAGGGTGCACGGCTGCGGCGGCGGTTGAGTGCGTCGGTTATGGCTTGTATGACGTCGCTGGCACGCATGGAGCCACCGTGGCTGCCGCAGCAGGATGTCTCGCGATCGTGTGAGCCATTGAGCAGCAGCACCTGCGTTTGCAACACGGCATAGCAGCAGGATAAACGGGTGTGATTTCAAGACGGTTGGTGTTGTGCAGGCAGGTTCGGCAGCTTACTGCGACACAATGTCCAGGGTGCGGCGGATGCGGATTGCTGTGGTTTCTGTGCGTACATACTCGCAGCATTTGCTTACTGCTGGGTGGTTATACAGTGTGCTAGCACTTCGCACATGACACTGTTATTGCATGCATGTGGGGCTGTTCGCAAGCCTGTCTCTCTCCCTGCCGCCTACCTTTGGTATGTCTGTGCGTGCTGCAATGGCCTCTCCTACGCCATCCAAGATGAGCGTTGGGCATATGCTGGTGTATAACGAGCCCATGCCATACACCACTGCATCAGCGCGCTGCACATCCTGCAGCACAGGCACGGCGGCAGCAAACGCGATATGCATGTGACTGCTGTTGTTGCACAAGCCTCTCAAGCGACACCCAGTCTTCAATGAGTAGCAGTAATTGAAGAGAGGCGGCAAAATCATCACCCGCATCATCCATGTGCTTGGCCACAACAACTTGTACAACAGCATGCGGTCATCCCACAAGCAGCACCTCAGCATCACTGTACATCATCGGACCCCTCACCTGCAGTATCGTTTCCATCATCGTGGTACCCATTCAAGCCATAGCATCGACGCCATCGGCCCACAGCAGCACAAGAACCATTGCACCCTCACCTGCAGTATGTGTGGGTTAGGCTGTGGCGCCACCTCATGCTCCTGGCCCGTGCCCTCGCGTGACAGGTAGAACACGCGCCGAATAGGCGACGGCAGCGGCTGGTACTGGCAGCTCTTGTCCACCTGGGACGGGCCTGCAAGCATGCCATACAGAAGAACTGAACATCTTGTGCGTTACAAATAGCAGAGCACAGACCACCCTGTTGCATGGCTTGAATATTCATTATCGCTGTGCTATTGCCAGGTCTGCCAGCGCAGATGCTGCTGCCCTGCATGTGAAAGGAGCAGCACTCAAGCAGGAAAGCAAGACAGCAGAGACAAGTGACCCCCCGCATGCAAGAGCTGTGCACACATGCAACGCTGTCGTGACCCGAAAGTACAAACAAACGAGCTAAGCATGGTGTGTTCACCTGCGTACATTACTGTGGCCTAATATACATGCATGCATGATGTAAGGCGCCGCACCTACGTACGCTGGTCCTGCAGCCACGTCCGGGTGGCACTCTAGCAGGAAAGCAAGCAGAGGCACCCAGCCCATGCATGCAGGGCTGCGCACGCATGCACCACTCTCGTGACCCACTGCAAATGCTTGTGAGGCACCGCACCTGCGCACTCTGGGCCTGCAGCCACATCCGGGTGGCTGATGTTGTTCTGGCCGCGTATGACTGTGCCGTCCTCCAGCTCAGCGCCCAGCGTGATGACCTCCTCAGTGCAGATGGCCGGCAGCACAGTGGAGCCCTCAGGGATGCGCGCCACACGGCTGCACGCAACAGCAGCAGCAGCAGCAGCAAGGGTTTATCAAGCATGCCAGCAAGCAGGCAAGCAAGCAGAGTTCAGCAAAAGGGGGCAGAATGCTGACAGTCGATGGCCGGCAGCACGGTGCAGCCCTCAGGGATGCGCGCCACACGGCTGCAGCCGGCAGCAGCAGCAGCAGAAGCAATCATTCAGCAAGAGGGGCTAGAGCGCTGCCAGCTGGCGGTTGATGGCCGGCAGCACAGTGAAGCGGCAGAGTATGTAAGTGAGCGAGTGAGTGATGACTGTGCCGTCCTCCAGCTCAGCGCCCAGCGTGATGACCTCCTCCGTGCAGATGGCTGGCAGCACTGTGGATCCCTCAGGGATGCGCGCCACACGGCTGCAAGTGGCAGCAGCAGCAGCAGCAACAGCAGCAGCAGCAGCAGCGAAAGCAGCAGAAGCAGGAGTTCAGCAAGAGGGGCCAGCGTGATGACCTCCTCAGTGCAGATGGCCGGCAGCACGGTGGAGCCTTCGGGGATGCGCGCCACACGGCTGCAAGCGGCAAAGTAGGCAAGTCAGTGAGTGACTCCCCAAGCGCTCTGTCATTTTACCTACGGAACCGCGCCCTCCGTGCATTCCCCACAGCGGCAGCAGCAGAAGCAAAAGTTCAGCCAGAGAGGGCGGCATTGCCGACAGTCGATGGCCGGCAGCACAGTGGAGCCCTCAAGGATGCGCGCCACACGGCTGCACGCGGCAGCAGCAGCAGTAGAAGCAGAAGCCAGAGTTCAGCAAGAGGGGGCAGAAAACTGACAGTTGATGGCGGCAGCACGGTGGAGCCCGCAGTGATTTGCGCCACATGGCTGTACGCAGCAGCAGCAAGAGTGACTCAGCGCCCAGCGTGATGACCTCCTCAGTGCAGATGGCAGGCAGCACGGTGGAGCCCTCAGGGATACGCGCCACACGGCTGCACGCAGCACCAACAGACATACAAGTTCAGCAAGATGGGGCATACTTGCTGATAGTGGTTGGCTGCATCCGCTACACTACTGCAGGCGCCAGCAGCAGAAGCATGAGTTCAGCAAGAGGGAGCCAGAACCACTGACAGTTGATGGCTGGCAGCACTGTGGAGCCCTCCGGGATGCGCGCCACACGGCTGCAAGCGGCAGCAGCAGCAGAAGCAACAGTAGCATAAAAGCACATTATATTGCATTACATTACATTACATTACATTACATTACATTACATTACATTACATTACATTACATTACATTACATTACATTACATGCTCCACTCGAACGGCTGTTTCCGGCAGCACACGCTTCCTGTTGCTGCTGGTGGGTACTGATCAAGCAGATACACCAGTAATAGTCAAGCATGGGGCTTATGGCCTGCATCACTGCTGTTAACACATTTGCCGTGCCTACCTGAACAGGAACACCGCGCTCTCCAGTGACCTGAAAAAGGTGCGCGCGCCAGCAAAGAAGAAGTTGCCTGCAGGCACGCAGCAGCAGCAGCAGCAAGTCAGGCACCAAACATGCAAAGAAGAAGAAGAACAAGAAGAAGAAGAAGAAGAAGAAGAAGAAGAAGAGTTATAATGGTGTGTTCAAGTGGCCCTAACACTGGATCACTGCTGCTCGGCTACACAGTGCAAACTTCCACGCATTACCCAGCAGTAGTTTGCTGCAACACGCTCTGCAGCACAACTTGATGCAGATGAGTACATGTCTGAAGTTGCAGGGGCATAGGCTATAACCGCACCCTGCCAGCACTGCTTGTCGTGGTCAACCCTGGTCAACCCTGGTCAAACCTAGTCAAGCCAACAAAAGCCTCACCTATGCTGCCGTTCATGAAGCTGAACTCGTGCGTGACCTGACTCAAGATCTGCAGCTGGAAGTGCACCAGGAAGGCGCGGATCATGTGCTTGTAGGGCTCGCTCACGCCGTTCCACAGCGCGTGGCGGCCCTCCACAATGGCGTACCACTCCGCTTTTGCTTCGTTGCTGCTGCTACCAGGCAGGCGGTGCGCCAGCAGCTGCTTGACTGCACGCGCCTGTGCAGCGCAGGTTACAAGCACAGCAGCAGGAATGTGTGATTACAAGTGTTGAGAGTAAGAACGGTGGCGTACAACAAACATCACGGTGGCGTACCACTCAGCCTTGGCCTTGTTGCTGCTGCTGCCAGGCAGGCGGTGCGCCAGCAGCTGCTTGACTGCACGCGCCTGTGCAGCGCAGGTTACAAGCACAGCAGCAGGAATGTGTGATTACAAGTGTTGAGAGTAAGAACGGCAGCAACAAACATCACGGTGGCGTACCAGTCAGCCTTGGCCTTGTTGCTGTTGCTGCCTGGCAGCCGGTGCGCCAGCAGCTGCTTGACTGCACGCGCCTGTGCAGCGCAGGTTACAAGCACAGCAGCAGGGGATCATCAGATTAATATTGTAAGTCGCCAGTGGTCGGGGCCTATATGTGCACCTTCATAGTTGTTGGCCCTCTTGATGGCGTACCACTCTGCTTTTGCCTCGTTGCTACTGCTGCCTGGCAGGCGATGCGCCAGCAGCTGCTTGACTGCACGCGCCTGTGCAGCATAGCGAAGTTTACATGCACAGCAGCAGGAAGATTTATTCTTGTTTACAAGTGCTGAGGCTGTTTATGGAGATACTCGTCAGTGGTTGCTGCTGAATGTGCACCTTGCTAGTTGTTGAAGTGAACTTGTCACAGCTGCTGCTGCTGCCTAAAGCCGCCCTCTTCCGTGTCATCAGGCAGCACATCTTGCAGACTAAAACACAGCTAGGCAAAGATACGCCCATCAAACAACATCGGCTGTTAATCAGCAGCAACATATAACAAACAACCTCAACCCGATAGCAGCAGCAGCGCCGCACCTCCTCGTCTCTGTCGTCTGCCAGGCGCAGGCATCTGCTGCGGATGTCGCCCACCGCAGGCCCCCCAATCACGCGCACGATCTCTGCCGTGCTGCCGCCGTCGTCACTGACAGGAAGCACGTGCGCCACATGTGTCGTCAGCTTGCGCAGCGGCCCTGCAGGCAAACAGTCAGAGCAGAGCCAATCACGCGGGTGTGGTGAGCCACTGCAATACCGTGCAGCAGTGTGAGCCATGGAGACACAGCAGCTTGCATGTATGCTTGAGCAGCGGCTGTGCAGAACACAGCAGAAGCACGGTAGCAGGATGCATGGGGTAGCTTGCACAGTAGTCCTGCAGGCAAGGGTATGACTTGCTTTGCACGCTCTGTTCATGCCTCTTGAGCAAGCATAAGAACCTTGCATGCAGGGAGCCTGCTGGCCAGCACACAATGGACGGTGAGAGTGCTGAGCATGCAGCACTGCTAGCTGCTGTTCAGTGTGGCGTTGCTGATGCAGAAGCGCAGCACTGCCGGGCGGAGGCCCCATCTAGACATATGAGTACTGCATTTTGCTGCATGATCCTTGCAATCTGGTGTCCTGCAATCCTTTATACTGCCAGACAGCACTGACACACAGCAGCTGTTTTGCGCCTCCCGCGCAACAACAGTGCTGCAGGTGTGATGGATCAATGCGTACGTTGCTGCAGAACTCGTGTTCATGCTGCGTCATAGCTGCTGCTGCTGCTGCTAGCGCGGCTGGCGCAACCCCACCAGTGCCAGTGGCACAGCCTGCTGCAGGACCCCAGCTGCTGTAGAGTTCTGCTGCCTGCATAACAGCTAGATCAGGTCAAGCTTTCTAGGTACCCCACCCACCTGCCACGCTGTTGAATGCTGTTCCTCCACTAAACACCACCAGGTTTGGGCATGCTAGCTCTGTTTGCAGGGAAACTGTTGAGCACCGCGGTAACCTTCTACTGCTGTTGAAGGACTGATGTAGGTCCCCAAGGGTGTCTGTTTCCTGCAAGCCAACTGATACTTGGACAGGCTCCATGCTGCTGCTGCGGCTGTCATTCTGAGGGGCTTCCGCTATACATGCTACAGCTGCACAAACGTCCAGAAAGTCCACAGGCGCAGCATGCATTTAGCGCACTGGCCAGGGTTGTAGCAGTTGGGTGTTGCTTTTGTTGTGAAGGCTACCTGTTTAGTGCAATGTTAGCAAAGAGAAACTGCGGAAGGTGTTCACTAGCAGGACATGATGTAGATCAGGGCCAGTATGTGAAGATCAACTGCGAGCGACCTGATGCACACAGTACTGATGCACCAGCAGCACTGGCAGGTGCAGCAGCAGTAGCACCAGCATCATCGCAGCACCTGGACCGCACAGCTGACGCAGCAGGCTATGGTCATCCTCCCTTAGGCTTCTAACAGCTACACTCCGTGCGTTGCTTTGAAACCTGACTGCTTTTTGCGCTGTTGGAACTGCTTTTGGACCTCTGCTGCCTAGTAAGCCGCGACTGCACTGCATTTTACGTTCATCAATATCAAATGTGTTCACGCTTTGCCTTAGCCAGCTGCTGCGCCAGGACGCTGAAGTGAGGAACAGGTCACTCGACGTAGAAGGCGTGGACGGTGGATCCAGGATTCCTGCGTGGTTGATCGCAATTATGATCATAAAACGTCAACCATAGTGATGACCGCACACAATTCGCCGATACAGAAGAAGGAATCCAAGGATCTTCGATTCTTCACGAGACAGCAAGCTGACAAAACGCATAAATAAGCGTCATGGTGCTAGAACGATAATTATACCAATAGCCGTAGGATACCGGCGCTCCTGTGGTGCAAGCAGGTGTTTGACCAGGTAAACCCTCTACTCTTCCTGCTGCTGCTGCTGCTGCTGCTGCTGCTGCCTGGGTGGCTGCCACGTGAGAGCCCTTGGGTGGCCACCTCCCCTCCTGCTGCCACCACCTGCCCTATCACTGCTGCTGCTACTGCTGCTGCCACCTGCCGCTGCTGCCGCCATTGCACTCGCTGCTGCCTCTGCTGCCTCCAGCCCTGAACCGCCCTCAGGACCCTTCAGCAGGTCTTTGCGGCTCAACCGCACAAAACCCTTCGCATCCCTGCCCTTGCACAGCACGTCTAGCTCATCCCCTTCTTTCACAACTTCCCGCACTTCTCTGATCTTGCTGTGGCTGAGCTCACTGATGTGCAGCAGCGCTGGCAGCCCATTTGGCAGTGCTACATATGCACCAAAGTCAACTACTCGCAGGACTTTGACTCTGTACACATGGCCTGCCTGCAAGCCGCGGCCCTCTACTTCTTGTACTGCTGCGACTGCGTGCTGGTACTGCAGCTGCGTGGGTGCGTAAATGGTGACTGCGCCTGTGTCATCCACGATGAGAGAGGCTGCGCAGGTCTCCTCTATGTCTAACAGCGTGGAGCCCTGCAAGTATAAGACAGCACATTGCGACGCATTAACAGGGTCCGAATAGGGTAATCTGATGACAGCACAGCAGTTGGGAAAGCACTGCTGCATGAAGCTCAGCAGGGTGTCCTCTAAGGCCAGCATGATGGGCGCTGAAAGTGCACAGTCGGAGGCAGCTTCTGTGATTACACTGACAAGGAAACACGCATGCAGCCGTTGATGTTTATTCACACATGAGCAGGTCTCGTCCATGCCCAGTACAGTGCAGGCCCGCACAGCATGGCGCACATGAGCAACAGAAACAGATGAGCATGCTGCTGCCGGTCAGTGCTGTGAACATGCCGAGTAGGCGTGCTGGCGGCAGCGCACACGGCCGTGGAACCCAGCAGCTGCTGATGAGGCCTACCAACAGGTCTCGTTACTGTCCAGTACAGTGCAGGAGCAGCAGCTCCTTGCTGCTGCTGCAGGCCTGCAAAGCGACACCCATGAGCAGCAAGCTGACCATGCTGCTGCAAATCAGTGCTGCTGGTGAGGCCTACCTGTGGTCCAACCAGTCGCGGCACCAGTTCCTTCATTATCTCTACCCCCCCATGCTGCGGTGCCTGCTCAGGCCTCAGGCCAGCCTCATAACTGACAGCAGCAGCAGACATGGCCTGCAGCAGCTGCTGCCGCACTGCTGCTGCTGGCTCCAAGGCAGCGTTGAGCAGGGCAATGTCGACGCCTGGGAGCTTGGTGTCGAGCTGCACTGCTGTGATGCCTTGAGCAGTGCCAGCAACCTGCAACACAAGCAGAATGCAAGTACCGGCAAGAGTTTGACGGCTGGCAGCTACGGTAGCTGTACACATTGGCAAGGGAGGGTCCAGCTTGCGATGGGCTGAGACTGACACAACAGCTGGGGGAGTGGTGGTGCAATTGCACACCAGTCCAGAGGGCCTGTGCCAACCTAAAAGGCATCAACCCAAGGCGCACTCACATGTTCTTATGCAACACAGTCTGACTGCTAACCTAGTGGTGTCACATGACACCCGAATAACAGCCCACGTGCATACCTTGAAGTCCATGTCACCATGATGGTCTTCTATGCCCTGAATGTCAGTCAGCAGCAGTGCAGGACCGTAACTGCTCCTCAGCAGGCCACTGCTGCTGCTGCTGCTGCTGCTTTCCTGCTCGTCATCACTACCGCTACTGCTGCTGCTGCTATCACTGCCTGAGCTGTCACTGTTGCTGCCATCTTCTGCTAGCTCATCATTGTCTTGCTGCTGCTGCTGTGGTTCATCTGTGTCAGTCGCAACTGCTGCTGCTGCTGCGTCTTCAGCAGCCTGCTGCTGCTGCTGCTCACTACTGCGCTGTCCCGATCTTTGCGTGATATAGCAGCTGTATCCGATCATCTCATCACTGCTGCTGCCGCCAGCAGCACCTGCCTCACTACCTGCCTGCTGCTGCTGCTGCTGCTGCTGCCAGCTGGCAATCTCGCAGCCAGCCCCGGGGCCTTGCAACTGAGGTGGCAGTGCCGTCACCAGACCCACTGAGATACCTGCTGCCATGCCCTGCATCGGCACTCCTGCTGCTCGCAGAGCCAGGGAGCCGGCACATACTGCTGCCATGCTGCTGCTGCCGCTGCTGCTGAGTGTGTCTGCTGTGAGTCTGACAGAAAAGGGGAAGTCGTCCTCTGCTGGCATCAGCCCTAGCAGCGATGACCTGGCACATTGTAACAGCAGCAGCAGCAGCAGCGGCAGCAGCAGCTGGCTTTGCATCGAGTTGCTCAGAAGGCAAGAAGATGCCATTCCAAGTAATATGCAGCCTTGACGCCGCTGAAAGTATGACCTACACAAGCAAGCAACGCAAGCACGTCCACCAGCACAACCCTATTATAAATTAGATGAGCAAAGCTTACCTAGCGAGGTTGCCGTGCCCTATCTCCCTCCTGTTGGGCTGCCCTGTCTTGCGCAGCTCACCCACAGGGAAGGGAGGCAATTGCTCACAACGCAAGGACGTGCACGTCCTTGCGTTGTGAGCAATTCCAAGTATTGTGCAAGCCTTGACGCCAGTGACCGTACAATCAAGATGCTATCACGTAACACAAGCAACATCCACCAGCAACCCTGTACTGCGAAACAGCACATCGCATCAGCCATGCTTACCTAGCAAGGTTGCCGTGCCCTATCTCCCTCCTGTTGGGCTGGCCTGCCTTGCCCAGCTCCCCAACAGAAAAAGGTGGGAAGGCGTAGTGCAGGTACAGCCGGCTGCTGCTGCCGCTGCTGCCAGCCCTGCTGAACAGCGTCTCAACCTGCACAGCACAAAACAGCGGTAGAACTTGCAGGTGAAAGACAAGCCTACGTGCAGATCTTGCTGATGCCTGCATGGCTGATGCACTACCCTCTCATCACACAGCACTGATCTGCAACTGCAACAGACTCCCCGCAAACAGCCCTGTACCTGTTGATACATAACTCCGTGCTTTGATCTACTACACCAGCACTACACTACCACACTTCATGACAAAGTCATTGCACAACCGCAGCGCAAACCTCAGCCCACCTGTCCCATGTCTCTGTCATGTCCCACGGTTGCTGTTGCCAGGCTCTGCGTCTCTCCCCTGCTGAACAGGCCTGAGCACATGGAGCAGATCACACAGCACTGATCTGCAACTGCCAGTGCAACACCCCACAAACAGCCCTGCACAGCTGATACATAACTTCTGTGCCCTGGCCCTGCCACACCAACAAGACTGCGACACACCACCGCAGTTTATGACACGGAACACGGACATCTGCAGCCCAAACCATGGCGATCTTGCCCACCCGCCCCATGTCTCTGTCATGTCCCACTGTTGCTGTTGTCAGGCTCTGCGTTTCCCCCCCTGCTGAACAGGCCTGAGCCGTGCACATAGCACTAGTCTGCAACTGCAACAAACTTTCCACCAACAGCCCTGCACGGCTGATGCACAACTCCGTGCTTTGATCTACTACACCAACACAGCTTAAACACACCACCGCACTTCATGACAAAATAATCCAACATCTGCATCCCAAACCATGGAGATCTTGCCTACCTGTCCCATGTCTCTGTCATGTCCCACGGTTGCTGTTGCCAGGCTCTGCGTCTCCCCCCTGCTGAACAGGCCTGAGCCGTGAACGCAGCGCGCCAGGGGCCCTGCCTGGCAGCTGATGGGCCGCAGCTCATCCGGCTGCCTGCCGTCCACACGTGCCCCTCCCTGTAAAGAGATGAGATGTGTTAGTATGGTATTCAATTATGGGCATGTATGATCAGCGTTCTTCAGTGCTACTCAGTGCACTGCAACACCACTCAACCTGCAACAACAGTGAACTGCAATATGCAAGGTCTGCCAACCGGTGTAGAAGGCAACCGCTGCAATGAGGGTGTTGTGCAGCCTACTACCCCATCTTGTCACTTGTACTCAAGTTGCGCACCAGGCGGCTTGACACATGCAAGAAAGAGCCAGGTGACAAGCTGCATAAACTGCCTGGCACGCATGCTCCTTGTCCTGCCTGCACACTCGCATGCTGCCAAATGTGGGTCCCAACAGACGTGTGTTGCACTGCACCTACGCTCCTGCCGTCCGACTCTGCTCTGCAGCAAACAGTGCTTTCACAATATTCAACACGCACAAAGCACAAAGCAAACATACTTCAGGTTTGAGACCAACCTGCAGCAGCTGCTGCCGCATGACTCTGCTCTGCAGCATACAGTGCTGTCACAATTTTCAACACGCACAGAATTCAAAGCAAATATAAGTTGACTGTTACCCGCCTGCAGCAGCTGTTGCCGCATGACTCTGCTCTGCAGCATGTCAAACGCCCGCAGCGCATCAGCTTCCGTCTCCATACCAGCAGCAGCAGCGGCAGCAGCTGGCAGCAGTGATTGCTCATCCGGCAATAGCCCTGTTCTCCTCAGATCAGCCAGCAGCTGGTTCCTGATGCGTGTTAGACCAGCTGCACGGCTCTCTTTGCTAGGCACTGCTGCTGCTGCTGCTGCTGCTGCTGCTGCTGTATCGTCTTGCTGCTGCTGCTGCTGGCTGAACAGTTGCCGCAGTGGCTGCTCTGCCAGCTGCTGTACAGCCTGTAGCAATCGCTGACTAGGCCACAGCAGCGGCAACGCACCCTGCTGCTGCTGCTGCTGCAGGATGTGCACAGCCACAGCACCTGCAGTGCTGCTGCTGCTGCCGTTGGCTGCTGCTGCCAGCGCCAGCTGTGCGCGAATCAGAGGTGATGTTGCTGTTGAAGCATGGCGCATGGCTTTGATGAAAGTATAGTTCGACACCTGCAGCAGAATCAGCGGCAGCACACATGTTTAATGCTATCAAGCTGTTGCATGGGCTACCCATCTCACAATTCTGAAACGGATGCAAAAAATCAGCATGCAGCATCAGCCAACCACCTTGTATCCTGTCATTGAATTAATAGTTGCCGAGTAGCTGTAACAGGAGCTGAGTTGACCTCTCAAAAAAATGTCTAAGCAAGCAGTATCTGACTGCGCAGCTTATGTTGTTCACATTTATGAAAGAACCAAGCAGGCAACAGCATCTGCATCGTTTGCTGAAGATACAGCAAACCAACCATGGATGCCATCCTACCTGCTTTGCCGTCGCTTCAATGGCAGTTGCCTTTTTCAGGCTGCCAGCAAACGTCAGGCTCAGGCTGATGGCGGGCTCTGCTGCAACTGCCACGCTGGGGTTGATCAGCACTCTGTGGCCTTTCTGGGCAGCCTTCACAGCCCTGCGAAGCCATGCACAATTACCACAATGTTTAAAAGCCACAGGCTGTTGTAACAGTGTATGCCGAAAGGTATGGCTTACAAGGATTTATTATTATTATTATTATTATTATTATTATTATTATTATTATTATTATTATTATTATTATTAGGCTGTTGTAACATCCGTGGAAGTTATCATAAGATATGTGGAGGCTGCTGCTCTGTGGCCTTTCTGGGCAGCCCGCACAGCCCTGCGAGCGCATGCACAAGCAAAACCCTTTCCAACGTCACATGCTGTTCTACTTAACATGTGTGAGGTTTTGGTATCATATGTTGAGGGCTGCTATGCCAAAACACATGTTATAGCAACCGCGAGTCGCACAAGTATGCACAGGCTGAGGCTGATGGTGGGCTCTGCTGCAACTGCAACGCTGGGGTTTATCAGCACTCTGTGGCCTTTTTGAGCAGCCCTCACAGCCCTGCGAGCGCATCGATTGATCAATCAACCAATTACACGTGTTTCCAGCAAGAGGGGGCAACCAAACAGGAAATGCAGGCACATGCACAAGCAACACCCTTTCTAATGTCAAAGAATTGTTGAACACGTATGAAGTTTAGGTTATGTTGAGAGCTGCTGTGCTGAAACACAGATACTGGCAACCGCCCAGTGGCACAAGAGAGTATGCACAGCAGCAAGCTGCCGGTGTATGATGGATGTGCAGAGGGGAGCCGCATTGCAGTTGTGGGCAAGATGCTGGCTTGAGCTGTATGCGAGACACTCAAATTGACTGCACATTACCATTTGGTTAGCATTATTGCCGCAAGTACCTGCAAGCTGCTACTGCTGGTGCTGTCATACCTGCTGCTTCAAACCCATCAAACAAGTGATACGCAGCATGCATCAGGCCCGCCCCATCTGTTGTAAACTTGCAGTGTTGTGGCCATGGCTTGACTGTGAAAGCTGAATCGTCAAGATCATGAGCCACAAAACAAAGACAGGCAGCAGCACTCACCCCACAGGGTGTGTGAACGGCACGTTGCCTGCCAGCAGCAGCGCAGCACTGGCAGCGTTGATTGCCACCACCTCAGGATCTACGCAGCCATCAGCAGACAGCACCTGACACCACACCTGCAACCAAACAGCACGTGCACCGGCAGCACAGGCAGCAACGGAGCAATTTGGTGTGCATACAGCAGTGTTAGTGCTGCTGCCGTTAAAACCTTTGAGTGGTACTAGTGGCCAGGAATCAGAGGTAGTAATACTACCGCCACCATCTCAGGGTCTATGCAGCCATCTGCGGAGAGCACCTGACACCACACCTGCGACCACAGCACATGCAGCGGCAGCACACACAGCAACGGAACGAACTCAAGGTGGACACGATACAGCAGGGTTAGTGTAGGTGTCGTCAACCCCGTGAATAAGGTTGAATGGCCAGGAAGGAACCAGCGGTAATAACACTGCTAGTCAGTACACAAACAACACAAAAATTGTGATTGCTCTTGCAGGATGAGCCTCGGAACGAATGGTTGCGTGCTGCAGCTTTTACGCTTGCCACCACACCTGTGTGTCGTAGAGGTGGCCGAGGGCCAGCAGTGGCAGCAGTGCCCTGTCCACCAGCCGCATGCCACCATTCTTACCTGTGTCAACAGGCCAGTTGCGGCATACAATACGGGTCGTACGCAGTACACGTGTACAGCTATTATGCTTGCCAACACACCTGTGTGTCATACAAGTGGCCGGGGGCCAGCAGAGGCCGCAGTGCCCTGTCCACCAGCCGCCCTGCCAGCAGCTCCCTGTCACTGCCGCTGCGCTCACGCCTGTCAGGCCTGCCTGGCAGCTTGCCGGCAGCAGCCAGCCGCTCACGGTACTCAACCTGGCAGCAGCAGCAGCAGCAACGGCAGCAGAACTGTGAGGCGGGATCCTGCGGCAGATGTAACGGCTACGAAGCATGTGGCAAGCTAGGGGTGCATGGATGTACGGTGCCATGTGCTTCGTGGTGCAGCCACTCCGCCCTAAAGGTGGGTCTGCCAGATCGCAGCAAGCTGGATGGGTTGCCGTTTTTGCACTGCAAACGAGTCTGATTGCCGTGCAGCACAAATGTACGCACAGACAGAGAGGCGATCATGGTTGGTGGCTTGCATGTGCACAGCCAGCAGGCACCACCCGGCTACACCTCCCTGACATGCAATGCCTGGTGGCTGCACTCATGCACATGCATGCTAGTCCTGCAGCCAGGGCGCGGGAGTGAGCTACTGCTACTGCTGCAGCTGCCAAGTGCCTGTGCCTTGACACAGAAAGCTTGCTGCCGTACATGGTGTACATACAATGCATTTGCATTCACTGCTGCACCTCCAGTGGGCATTGCAGTGCCAGCCAATGTATGCCACGCACCTGCAGGGGAACCCCATCTGCTTCTGGCTGAGGGTTGGGATCTACTACTGCGGTGCTGAGCACACTTGTGCCGCCCACAGTCACTACGCAGGAGCCATGTGCCAGCCTGGCCAACCGGCCTGTCTCAAAAGTCCATGTCTTGCCTGCCACCTTGCAGGATTCCTGGTGCACGCCATCTGGCAATACAGTGGCATTGCTGCTGCTTGCCACTGCCTGGGATTCGCTGGTACTGGAACTGCTGGATCCTGTTTCACTGCATGAAGCATGGTTGCTGCTGCTGCTGCTGCCGCTGCTGTGGTAGTGTGCAGCCTGCGTCGCAAGAGGAATGTTGTTGAGGCACTTGATTCAGATTATAACACATATTCAAGTTCTGCTCCAATGGAGAGCTGCAACCTGACATGCTCACCAAACAGAATCGCAGGTGCCGCACTGCTGTTGTTGCTGCTGCTGCCGCCAAGCTTGCGCCATGCCCTGCGTGCCGATACATGCTGTGTGAGAGTCCATGTAGGGAAACATTTGCAGAAGATCGTTGCGCGAAATCAGCCGCACCAGCATACTGCAGCTGGGCACTTCGCAGTGCGACGTACAAGTTGGTGTTTCTCATTATCTGCGGCAGTTCATCGTGTAGTGTGAGACAGTAAGCAATGTAATTTTGATAGCAATATCATAGTTTTCATGCAGTCGGAACCAGAACACCAAAGGAGACACAGGAGTTGAGCAGACGATGGTGACAGGACATCCAGCTAGAACTCTGGCACAGCAACAGTTGGACTCCGTGATGCTGGTGTAACGCCAGTTGATGTTGGTGATGATGCACGATCACATGGTGCGATGAATGGCACTGGTAATGCTCTGCTAGGTAGCCAGCAGTGCTTGCAGGCATTGCGTGAGCACAGGTGCCTCCTGCAGACGGGAGTCTGGAAACCAATAACTCGTTTTCTTTTTCGGGAAATGAAGCTTGAACTATGCCATGGAGTGGCCTGGCGCCTGAGCAGCCCTCAAACTGCTGTACCTGGCTGGCACGCGTCTCTGCACAGAGCAGCAAGATGCTGCAACTTCTTTTGCTGGCAGCAGGCGCCTGCGCTGGAGGCATGCACCACATCAAAGCTAACGCAACCTTCTCACGCGTTGCCTGCCAAAATCCAGCCAGCAGAGGACAGAACAGGGCGGTGCAAGGGTTCTGCAAGATATTTGCCTTCCACGATACGATGACAACCGTCCTGATACGCAACAGGGCCCGCTGCCGCAAGCCAATCTAATGGACACCAATGCACATTCTATGCTCATTCACGATATAAGAAACCTTATCCACGCGCTTTGAGAATTACCATGGGTCATCTGGACACCAGCTGAAATGTCTCGCGTGGACGCCCTAGAAGCCGCAGCTAGAGCTTTGAATAATCAAACCGATAGTTTAAGGAATTTCATGGGTCCCGGGAGTTTAGGTGTGCCTCTGCCGGTGGGCTTGGGGCCTGCTGGCATGCTAGCTCCGCTGGAGTCGCCGGGCTGGGGCCAGACGCTGGTGAGTATGCAGAGGATATGTGCTAAAGTTATGGACAGGGTAGGCGGTGGCGCCACTTTACAGTGGACTCACGGCAGCATAAAGATGCATGCAGTCCGGCCGCTGCCTGCCAGCCATGCTGCGGGCTGGTAGCTTGTATTAGGTTCGAGATGGTTTCATTTATCAATTGTAGCTTCTGTACAGGATGCCTGCATTGTTGGATTTGGGTCGTCTGCTAGCCTATCAGGGGCAGCAAGACTGGCACCGATCGCTGGCATGCTACAGAATCTAGCACAATATGCGTTCCAAATAACCTTTTGACGCGTGCTGCACTGGCTTGGGTGGTGATCCTGCCGCAACCGCCCTGATTTACTGGGCATCAAGATAGAATGCTGGGCACTTTGCCGCCTGGATTCTCCTTAATTGCGGAAGCAAATCATGGTTGTATTTGCTGCTTGTTCATCGTTGCTTTCAGGTGGCGCCTTCATTCGGCTTCCCTTATGGGTATGTCGGCACAGGTGCAGCAGCAGGCTCAGGCTACCCGATGCAGTGCTATCCGCAGCATGCAGCCAAATGTCCTGCTGCAATGCCAGCACAACCATCCTGCAACACAGACGCAGGTGGTGGCTCGTCTTCCAAGAAGACCACAGCAGATACGGCCACCTGGTATTCGCAGCAGCAAACAGCTGACAGTGCAGCAGCACTAGCAGCAGCTGCTGGTGCGGGTTGGCCTCTGCAGCAGCTGCAGCAGCAGCGCCTTGCAGCACCCAGCAACCCAGATGATGCGGTGCGCAGGATGCTGCACGGGGAGCAGGCCGCTTCTGAGCCTTCGACGCAGCAGCAGACACAGCAGCAGCCATCAAGCAAGTCGCACAAGCAGCACGTGCATCGCAGCAGCAGCTTCAGCAGTGCGCAAGGCACAGTAGGGCCTGCAGTGATGCCTTCGCCGGCCCACTCCAACAGCTCTTATGGTGGAGGCAGCTATGCCGCAGCAGCATATGCAGCAATGCAGAGTGCACAGCTGCAGGCATCCATGCCGACATGCAGTGGCGGCAGCATGATGCCAGGTGCGATGTTGTCTCCTGCAGCATACGTGCACAACGCACAGCAGATGCTGCTGCAGCAGTCGCAGCAGATGCAGGCGATGCAGCAGCAGCAGCAGGTGCTACTGAGCCTCGCCTCACAGCAGCAGCAACGGCAGCACCATCATCACCACAAGTTCAGTGGCGCACTAGCTGTCACCTCAACGCCAGCACTTGCAGCAGCGTCGCAGCAACACAAGCCGCGCACGCAGCAGCAACGGCCTGTTGAGGTGGTGACCCCGCACACGATGCGCGCTGCGCTTGGCGACCGTGCGTTCTTCAGCATGCGGTGCCTGATGGTGAAGCAGCAGGAGACGTTTGTGGCGCAGCTGTTTGAGCTGCACAGGCTGTCACGTGTGCAGACGATGCTGCAGGCTGAGGTTGATGGCGAGCACCATCAGCTGACGCTGTGCTACGAACAGGAAGCAGTCGCATCGCTGCAGTGCTCGCAGGCACTGCAGCAGCAGAGCGGCAGCGCAATTACTTCAAGTGCTGCAGCGGGTGCAGCTGTGGAGGTCAGCAAGAGCTTGGCAGCAGGAGCACAGCGCAAGCAAACTAAGCAGCAGCAGGTGCTGCTGGCTGGTGCGCGTCCTGTAGCTGGCGATGACAGGGGGGCAGCAGCAGTGGCGTCGTTACCTGTGCATGTTGCGCTGCTTGCAAACCTGCCATCTACGCTGCGTGCAGCAGTCGCACAGCCAGCAGTTAGCGACTACTCAGCGCTCAACCCTAACACCTACTACATCAGGCAGGCACCAGGCATGTTGCGGCCGACGCCCATGCGGTATGTTGGCAGGTCCAGCGGTAAGGGCGGCAGCAGCAACGGCGGTGCCACAGCAGCAGCTGCAGGACTCCGCTCAGCAGGGCCTGCTGCTTCTGGTGAAGAGACTGTGCAGGTTGGTGAGCGTATGGCACCGCCAGCTGCTGTACATGGCAGCAGGTCGCATCAGCACAAGCGGGGGCCTCCGCAGCGCAGCGCGTCCATCAGCAGTCTGCAGTCTGGCAGACGTGCAGCAGCAGCAGCAGAAGCATCCTCAGCAGCAGCAGCTGCAGCAGCTGATGCGTTACCAACGCCTGGTGCGCTGTCAGGACTGGACAGGGTCGCAGTTGCAGCAGGTCGGGGTAAGCCCCCGTTGTCGCCTGCTGCTGCTGCAGCAGCAGCAAGTAGGGGCAGCGCCCAGCAGCAGCAGCAGGACATGCCGCCGCCACCTCGCATGGCGCCTGAGCAGGCAGCCCAGCACGTAGCTGCAGCAGCTGCGCAGCATCATCAGCAGCAGCATGAGCAGCAGCAAGCAGCAGCTGCGGTGATGGATGCAGCTGCTGGCATGCAGCAAGGAGCTGCAGGTCTGAACGTGTTCAGGCCGATGCCGCAGATTGATCCCTCGTTTGCGTCCAAGTTCCTTGCAGGGGGGCAGGGCGGGGCTGGCGCTGCAGCTGCATTGGGTGCAGCAGCACCACGCTTTGACCCGCATGCATACTGGATGAGAAAGCATTACGGCGGCGGTGCAGCTTCATCGCAGCAATCACAGCAGCAGCAGCAGCAGCAGACCAGCAGCGTATCAGCGCAGGCAGGGCAGGATGCAGCCGCTGCAGCAGCGGCTGCAGCTGCAGCTGCCATGGCGTCTAGTCTGATGGGAGGTGCCATGGCAGCAGCTGCTGCTGCAGATGCACATTTGGCAGCAGGCGGCAGCGCAGGTGATGCAGCCAGCAGGCAGCAGCAGCAGCAGCTAAGCATGGCTGCTGCCAGTGGCCTCGCTGGCCTCGCTGCTGCGGCTGCTAGCGCTGCTGCCATGGACCCTGCTGCAGCTGCGGCTGCTCCCAGTCCAGTGGTGCACTGGTGGCAGGATGCTGCGGCAACATTTGGCGAGATTGGGCTTGTGGATCCCAATGCTTACGGTGGCGGCAGCAAAGCGGAGGGGACATCAAGGTGTGTGAAGTGGCTGCAGTTTTTGTGCGTGTGTGCATGTTCTTATTGTGTTTTGGCGTCTTGATTGCTCTTGGCTGTTCAGATGTGCCGTCGCATATGCACTGATGGTAGCGTCCATAAGCTGCACTCAACCCCAACAACTGCCACCTGCTTGCGCTTGTGCGTGCAGGAAGCGTGACTTCCCGCAGCAGTACAGCCTGCAGCACCTGCCGCACAAGAAGCGTGTGAAGCATGCAGCGGCAGCTGCAGGCAGCTATGGCGGCTCATTCTACAGTGGCGACTACGGCTACGATGCTGCAGCTGCAGGAATGGGCGGTTGGGAGGTGGCACCAGAGGGCGCTTTCCAGGTGAGCAGAGTCTGTCTTGTTTTCGCGCTGATGTATGCGCCGCGATGCAGCTACTGTTTGCTGCTCAGTGTGTTGTGCCCGCCAAAAGCATGCTAAGTGGTTTGCGTAACTTGCGCCTTAAATTGAGACTGTCGTTTCTGTCTCATGTCTCAATGACTGACTTGCCTCGTGCGCTTGTATCGTCCTGTGCTGCTGCAGCCTCCACCGCGTGGGCCTGCCATGAGCAAGGAGCGCAGCCGCGTGCGCAGCAACCGCATGGGCGGCTCCAGCCGCCAGTGCGAGTCATCCGTCTGCAGCGACAACAGCGCCAGCAGCATCGACAACCCAAGCTACATTGCCGCTGCTGCCGCCGCTGCAGCTGCAGCAGCAGGAGCGGGGGAGCTGGGTGCTGATGCAGATGGTGTGTCGCTGCTGCTGCATATGGGCCAGGCTGCAGCTGCGTCAGTTGCTGCAGGACGCAGGGGGTCACTCGGAGGCAGTGGGTCACTCGGAGGCAGGGGGTCACTCGGAGGCAGGGGGTCACTCGGAGGCAGGGGGTCTGGTAAAGGTGGCAGGGGGTCCGGCACTGGCGGGGGTGGCAGGAGCAGCAGCTGCGCTGCATCTGCTGTGGGAGGCACTGGCGGCCATTCCACTGCGAAGAGTGCTGCAGGAATCCTGCTGTCGCTGTCAGCTAGCCAGAGCGATGCATTGTGATGCTGCCGTTTGTGTCGGGCAGCGCCTGACAGTGCATGCATTGTTTGCTAGCGTGGTTTACGCAACGATCGGCATAGCAACGATCGGCATAGTGAACATGTCGAGCATTGCGGCATTGCTATGAAAAAAAGGGAAGGCGTGCAGCTTGGTGGACTAGGTGATTGCGATGCTGCGACACATTTGCCCAGCGTGTCATCCTGCTCCCCAGGCAGGACGAGGCACTTCTGGCTAGGCTTGTCTTCTGTATCTGTTCAGCATAAAGTGCTATGGGTAAGGCGCGCTGCTTCCAGCGTAGCATGTTGTGGAACGTATCTTGGTGTGGCTCTTGCTCACCGCTGCTGTGTGTACATGTGCTGGGTGTTGCGGTTCCGTTGGACCTCTGTTACCGATGCCTGCTTCTCAGGCAGGCTGGGCTAGTACGTTGTTGTGTGCTCAATGGCTGCTCCAGTTCTCAGGCTCTGCACTGTGCACGTGATGTGCTGGTATGTCTGCTGTGCACCTATTTCTGTGGGTGCTGCTGAGCATGTTCTCTTTGACTATGTTAGTGCCTGAGGTTGTCTTGGAACCACATCAGCTGGCTGGGTTGTGCTCCTTGAGGATGCTGGGTGAGCTGGGAGCACCTGTGTGGCAAAGCTGCACATCTGTGGTCACATCATTACCTTTCAGGTTGTTTGCGGCGCCATGTGTACAGGTTGTAAAGTGCGTACAAGGCATGGTCGGGTGTGTCGGTGCTAGCGCCTGTTTGTGCTCGTTCACGCAGGGGCTGTGTAATGTCACTCGTGTGCTTTGCATTGGCGCGTCGACAATGCATGCTGACATTGCGGTTGGCCCAGAACTTGCCAGCCAATTGGTTTGGTGGCTTGATGTCTAGCTGCAAACCTGATCAAGCAGAGGGTGCTGCGGGGCCTGAAGTTGCCACGCTCTTATGTGTAGGCCTAGCTTCTTTGGCTAGCCTGGAACCCTCTGTATCAGCTGTACTGAAAGGTGGAAGCGCTGCCGTCGCCTCCACTGCGTCTTGCGTTACATCTGTGCCTGTGTGCATCTGCGCACATGCTGTGCACGCTGAGCTGATCCAGCTTTTGCACGTGTACACTGCATCTCATCTGTTGGCACGTGCATTGTGCAGCTTCCTGGCTGCTTGCTTTGTTGATTTTCAACAGTCGTGTACACAGTAACCAGCAGTCAAGTGCAACTTGGCAGAACAGCAGCTGCCAGCTGCAGTGCACCATGCGTATGAGGTGTGCTGCTTCTGCTCTTGACTGTGGATGGGGAGTATTTTGCTGTGCGGCACACATTGCTTTACATGTCAGTACTGCTGGCATTGCTGTGCCCTGCAGCGTGTGCTTGGAGCCAGAGGCTGCGAGGCCTCACACAACAAACCCTTTTGAACGCCCCTAGCAGCGCTGTGGTACTGTCAGCAGCGTAGTAAATGTACGCATGCATTGTAGAACAGTGGTGCTTGAAGTGTCTAGTTCTGTGGCTGTGGGTGTCTGTTATGCTTAGTGGTTAGATGTTGCTGGTGGGTGAAAGGTCAGGCCCGCTGGTGGGAGTCTGTTGCTTGCAAAAGCCTTGTCATTGCAGTAATGCGTTATGTTTTGTACATGATGATGTCGCCAGGCATTGTTGTGCTGTGGCAGTCCACCACAGTTGGAGCTGTGTGCAATCTGGCTGAACAGCAGCGTTCCTGGCTTGCTGTTTGGCAGATGACCAGTAGTGACAGTGCTGCAACAATGCAGGGTCCGGGAACATCTGATTGATTGTTTTGTGTTCGGTCCAGGGCCTGTTTGGTCTTATGTTTTTCTTTGCTACCCGTGCTTTGCATCTGATGACATCTGTTGCTCTGCCGCAGCAGTGCTGCATGCAGTGCAGTTGTATGTCATACGCCGGGTCTGTCGAGATGTGCGTGTTGTGACGGAGTTTGGCACCACTCACCTGCGCCCATAGGCATCAACAGGTGAGGGTGCTGCTGCTCAGGTCCGTCGCTTTGTCAGCAAGTGTGTGTTGCATCTCGTCGCTGATTGCTTGTGTGTGTCGGCTGCTGCTGTATGAATCGCGATGGCTTCACCATGTGACATGTATGGGCTTGCTTGGTGAGTGTCTTTTTACTGGATGGCATATTGATGAGAGCATTGGAATTTGGTGGGCATCAGCGCGCCGCGTGGTGAGCATTAATGCTGTCAGCTACGCCCCCAGCAGTCGCAATACAAGGCATGGTGCCGCAGCTGGCGTTGCCATGATGTGGGCAGACTATAAGGTAGTACTCCTCACAGTAGTGGCACGTATTTTTATGTGAGCTCGTAGGACTGCTGTTGTTTGCCTGATCATATGCATGGTGGAGAATTGTCTTTGCCCCAAGAGGATGCCTAAGTTTAGTCCCTGTTGATACTGTCAGCACCATTTTGGTGTTTGTTAGCACAGCTGTCAGTTATGTTCGGTAACACAAGCTGCATCATTTCTGTAGCCTTTTCTTACTGCTGCCCCTGCATCATGGCTACTGGGACTCGATGTCACCACGTCCGTCCAATGTCAAGCACCAGCAGCTGCCTAACTTTGCATAGCTTGCAGCAATGTACAAAGTACGCTTATCATAAGCGGCATTGAATGCCCTCAGGGCATCTGGTGTTTGGTGGCACCAACACCAGATGCTCGCAGCGCTGAAAAGCATCCGGTCGCCCTAACAACTCTTTTACTTATAACATGCCGGATGAGCAAGCACAAAACCTCCGTGCTCTCGTATACATAGGTATAAATGAGAACATGCATACCTCAGATGCACCAGCCATCAAGCTAGCCCAATCAACTTCGAAGTCACCTGAGCTGGAGGACTGTCCTGGACAGCTTCCACGCAGTGTCCCCACCCAAGGCGACGAGCCACCGGCTACGCAGTGTCTATGCTGGTAGGTGTTTCAACGGGTATACAGCTACAGGATGATGAACGGGAGAGCAAGCACTCTACTGTCTTTGTTGAGCGCCAAACAGGGAGCTCTCCCGCGAGGGCAGCCCCGCGAAGGCAGAACGCGGTTACAGCAGCAGGCGATGCTCCAACAACCTGTTTATTGAGTATCACCTTGCTGTGGGCTGACATGGACCTGTGCAACTGCTGTGCAGGAAGTGGAAGGGTGCGGCTCCATGAGGGCTTTCGAAGGCATTGTGCCTTCGTCATTCAAGGCCACACTGCATCAAGATGTTTACCACAAGGCTGGGTGCGCTCAGCCTTGCGCCTTAAAGTGCCGCGCTGCTGCCAGCAGCGTGCCAGCAGCTGCCAGCTCCACTCGCCTGTGGGCTGGCTGCCAGCAGGGGTGTCTCGCCCCTGCTGGCGCTGGGTGTGCCTGGCGTGGGGCTGGACGGTACGCTCAAGCCGGCAGTTGGGTAGTAGCAGGGCAACACCCTGTTACTACTGTGAGGGTAGTAGCAGGGCAACACCCTGTTACTACTGTGAGGGTAGTAGCAGGGCAACACCCTGTTACTACTGTGAGGCGAACCTCTAGTCCTCTCTGCCCCGCGTACCTGCTCCCCCCACAGCACTGGAAGAAGGCCAGGTAGGTGCCCAGGTGAGGGGGACAGTACCGTATGCAATGACAGTGTTGCATGTGGTTCAGTGTGGTGAAAGGCTGCACTGATGCTGACACACACACGCGCAGCAGCAGCAGCAACAGCAGCAGCAGTCATTGCAACATGCTGCATGCATCCCTGCATTCGGCCTGGGGCTGGTGCCCGTCATCACCTGTCCGATTCAGGTGCAGGTCCTACCCCTGTACGCACCGTGCGTGATGTGCGGTGACTCCTGCAGACACGGTGAGCCTGATTGAAACAGCATAGAAGCTGGTGCCCACTTACTCAACTTTGGTCTTTCGTTGCTAGGCATGGATTGTATGGAAGTGTGCGACCTGCCACCAACTTTCAGGAATGGCTGGTGCTGTGCTGCTTATGGCTACCAACCGCCCACGCCATTGGCACTATATGTTGCACTTCTACTAGAAGTTAGTAACTTGAGTATGTGTGGCAGATTGCAACTCTGCCACTGGCCCAGTAGCAAAGCAGCTGTTAACTTGCAGTGCAGCAGCGTGAGGCAGCGTGGAGTAGCAGCTGGTGTTGCATTTCTAGTACTTGGAGTGCGCTGTGCATGTTATTTGCAGTAGGCTGGCAGCGTGCACGTGCAGTGGGTGGCACTGCTGCTGCAGGAGTACGGTGCAAGATGGGCGAGGCCAGGATCCAGGTTGTGAGTGCTTGTGCAGAGTGTTGGCTGCACGTTTGTAGCAGCAGCAGCAACAACGGCGTGTCGCTCAGCATGCTGTTGTTTCTAGCGGCTCCTTTGGCACTGCACAGTGCTGTAAGCAGCGAGCGGCTGCTGCAGGAATTATGATTCAGATGGTTGAGGAGGCAGAGAGAGGTTGATCTCAAGGTTTTCATCATGTGCGTCAACCCACTGGCAGCTTTGCGCGCGTGATGGTGTCTTACTGTAACTTGTACCAAACAGCAACGACTGCAAGCCTGTTTGAATTCGAAGCAAAGGACAGGCCCTGCATGTCTTGCAGGAGCTTCTTGGCATGCTGAGCAGTTTTTGCAAAAGTACCTTGTGCTGTGGGGCCAGCAGGTACGCTGGGCAGCGAGGACTAGAGGTCCGCCTCAGCTGCCCTCTTGAGCGTACCATCCAGCCCCACGCCGGGCACACCCAGCGTCCACAAGGTGCAGGCCCTTGCGAACAGCCTGCTTGGCAAGCAGCTGCTGGCACGGTGCTCGAGGCAGCGTGGCATTTCAAGGACACAATGCTAAGCGCACCCAGCGTTGTGTTAAAGGTCCTTGATGCAGTGTCAACCCTCTCAAGCAGTTTCTTGTGTAATGAAGCTGTACCATCTGGCTTTATGTAGTGCTGCATTGTAGCTGACAGATGGTTCGACAACCTTTAGTGCGCCACGTCAGCAGTCAATGCACCTGTAGTTGCGAGAAGCCAAATAAGAATCAAATTAGAAGCTGCCATTATGCGTCAAGTTAACGTCGTGAGCTCTACTGCCGTCTGTCAGCTTGGCGCGAAGAAAATCGTTCAGGCGCCAGTAGAGCTGGACCTGCACGTGCGCGTAGGTCCTTATTCACGCCATTGATCCTCATTAACGAAAGAATTCCTCGTATAAAAGGTGTCGCAGTTGTATCTCAGCTACCTGCACATCAACAGCACATCACTGCGGCCTCTGTTCCACCTTGCTCTGCTGCCTTTGCTGCTGCTGTTGCTGTGCAGACACACCGGCTGCCTTGCATCGCTGCCTCTGCCACACCCGCAACTGCCACACCAACAGCAGCACAACACACAATACTATTGCCACAGTCCAGCTGGCCAGCACTGCCCTTGGCCAGGGCTTAGGGTACAGCCCGCGCCCAAACTTGATGGCCAGCATAGTTTCCAGTGCCATGATCTGCAGCAGATTGACCAGACAGCAGCAGCGCAGCAGTCAGTGACGACACTAGGATGTTCAGCAAGCAGGGCGACCTTTTGAATACCAGGCTGTTCAAGCAACCAACTGTTTGGCACAAAAGGACACATGGATGGCAATCAGGCGCCATATCAGCCGCAGCGGTTGCAGCCTAGCACGTTCCTGCAAGCTGAACCAGCCACTACAGCAGCTGCAAGACAGCCATCAGATAGCAGGTACTGCTGTCCAATGACTGATATTTATCTAGCAAGCACGAGCGAACTCTGCCGCTTCCGCATGTTGTTCTGCACGGTCTACTGCATTGCTTGACTGCCGTACACCCATATCAACTCACCGCTACAGCCACCCACGCGAATGTCCCCAGCTTGTGGAACACCACCCCTCCTGCCACCGCTACCGCCTGGCTGGCAGTGCCACCTTCAATGAACTCAAAGTACTCTCGTACCGCAGGGGCGCCAACCAGCGTCCACAGCAGCAGCCGGCCCCACACCAGCGTGTGCCATGGGGGGTGGATCCACAGCGCGTACTTGAGGAAGAATGAGTTGACTTCTACTGCCAGGAAGCACACCACCACCAGCAGAGACTGCAGGCAGCGCTTAGGGCCTGAGCCAGGGGCAGCAGTTTGCATGGCACGCAGCAGCAGCAAGCAGCAGCAAGCAGCATGAAGGACTTCAGGAGGTGATTGCTCCTTGCTGGGCAGCTTATGAAACGTGTCACCCGTACATCTGGTACATGCATACCGCGCATGACAAGTAGACGCGTGTAGTGCATGCAAGGACACCTGAAGTTGGCACCACAACTGCTACCTCCGCATGAATATACTGCTTGCTGCACAAGACCCAGGCCTCTTGAAGCAAGCGAATGCCAAGCTGGGCGTGACCTGCCTTCCCTGCTGTTTCTGGTATTGCCAAGTATGTGTAGAACACAACCTTGGCCGTTTTGTCTGCACTGCCGGCTAGGTATTGGCTGTATGACAGCATGCAATTGCTGCAAGGAAGACACTCACTGGAACAACACGCAGTTGCTGTCCGTGAGTCAGGGACTCTCCGGCGCAGACCACTCAGACCAGCTTGGACCAGAAACGGTCAAGACAGGCGGCTTACATGGCCGTACAAGACCTGGAACGGCTGCTGTAACTTGCGCTATGCCAGTCAACATACCTTGAATCAGGGCATCTAGGTGCTGAGGGGTTTCCGCTCACCAGATGTATGTATGTGCAGCACAACCTTGGCCGTTTCCCGCAGCATCGCTGGCTAAGTTTTGACAGTATGACAGCATTCATCTGCTGCAGGGGCGTCACTCACTTGAGAAGACCATCCAGTCCAGCTTTGACCACGAGTACGGCAGCAGCTGTGCCAGGCCCCTGCTGGCTCGCGGCACCAGCCCCTGCAGCTCACTCATGCCCTGGCAGCACAGCAGCAGGAGTTGTGGTGGGCTCGAATTCAATGCGAGCACAGCAGGGAGACAGCACTACATCCAAGCAGCTGTTGACATTCAACAGGCGAGCTAGAACAGTGCAATGAGAGCAAGACAAAGAGCTGCCATACCACTGCGCTCATGCCTGCCCTGCAGCTCAATCATGCCCTGGCAGCACAGCAGAAGCAGCACAGCCGGTGAGTTGGGAGGGTGCTCGTATAGGCTGGAGTTGTGGCAATCATGAAGTCGATGTGAGCACAGCAGTGAGTAAGGCTACTAGTCAAGCAGCTGGTGACACTCACGAGGCGAGCAAGAACAGTGCATGAGAGCAAGACAAAGAGCTGCCATACCACTGCACCCATGCCTGCCCTGCCGCTGTCGGTGACCCTGCTGGTGAGCCGCCGCACCTGCCAGTTGTAATTTTTGTACTTGCAGTCCAGCCAGTGCACTGTAGCCATGCCAGCATAGATGCCTGCAAGGAGGAGGGGGGAGGTGCAACAATGCGTGAGCAACACCGGCAACTGGTGGCATGCACTTGTCGTCATTTGAAAATAAGACTATCTGCAAGGCATTGACAGCCAACACCACTGCATGATGCAGTGGCCGCAATGTCCAAAGTGTAAACTTGTCATAACATGTTCTTCTAACACACTAGCTGCAGCTGCGCTGGCGGCTCACCCAGACTGTTGCATATGGCCACGTCCAGCAGCCAGCTGTCCCACCAGCACTCATGCATGAAAGACACCAACTGCCAGCCAAACTGCGTTTGTATGCAGCTGCCACAATATTCACTGCGCAATGATGCCGTAACATACTGTCATAACATTCTGGCTGTACCAGAACTGGCTGGCTGGTTTGTTAGCTGGCTGTCTGGCTGCGTTGAACACTTGTGCTGGCGGCTCACCCAGACTATTGCAGATGGCCACGTCCAGCAGCCAGCTGTCCCACCAGCACTCATGCATGAAAGACACCAACTGCCAGCCATACTGCGTTTGTATGCAGCTGTTGCAATGTTCGTTGCGCAATGATGCCGTAACATAATGTCATAACACGCTGGCTGTACCAGAACTAGCTGGCTGGTTTGTTAGCTGGCTGGCTGTCTGAGTTCAAAACTTGTGCTGGCGCCTCACCCAGGCTGTTGCATATGGCCACGTCCAGCAGCCAGCTGTCCCACCAGCACTCATTGAAGTTGGGCAGCATGTGCTGCAGGGTGACAGCAAAACAGGGCACGCGCAGGAAGTGAGGTGCTGTACACGTGCTGTGACTCCACTGATGGCTGTTGCAAGCACACTATGAGCGACACCACATCAAGCAGCTTCAGCACAGAAATTGCCGGCTATGATAGATGTGCTGGGAATCATATCCAAAGGAAGGCACTGCCTGCTCGACATGGCACTTTGCTGACACATCACGTGCTCATGCATACCCACTGCAACACCACAACGCACCCCTGCAGAACCTGCCGCAACCCGCAGCATCACCATCGGCCATACAAGCCACAGCTGGCCGACGCAGATTCCTTGCACACTGCAATGCCCATGTCCAGTGACCCAAACTCACCGCAAACGTCGCCTCCATGAGTTCAAACCCAATCGAGTAGGCCCACAGCAGCGTGGTGTTGCGGATGAGCAGCGCCTTGCCCCACCAGCCCACACTGTGCGCAAGCACAAACACGTCCAGCGCTGACAGCACGTTTGACCAGTCAAAGGTGCCACTGGTGGGGTGCCAGATGGCACATGCACTGCCGTAGTCGCGATAGGTGACTTCAACCCCTAGAGAGGGGTCCAGGTGCTGCAGCAGCACAGGAAACACACATACTTTAGTCAGCCGTAGCAACCCAACTATGGGTAAGAGATCAGGATACAGTAAGACTTTGGTTAGTAGGGTCCTGCTGCTGCTGTGGCAAAGGTATGCACCAGGTACGAACAGTTGGCTGTGGCCGGAGGGGGCTAGTCAGCTGGAAACGCCTTGGTTTGGGCGCTCCTACTGTGACCGATGTTTCTCAATGCGACGGCCAATGACTGTCAGCAGCAGCACAGCAACAGCAGCTCCCTCGCCAGCTGCTGCGGCCACCGGGTGCCGCGAGGTCCAGGTGCTGCTGCTGCACAACGGATGTCTGCAGAACCCCTGCTGCTGCTGCTGCTGCTGCTGCTGCTGCTGCCTCACCTTCATGAACTGACGAGCATCGTGTGCAGTCTGGAACAGCAGCCACACCAGCAGCAGCACGTACACCACTGCAGCGCCATGCACCAGCCTCCAGAGCGCAGGGTGGGGACGCACCATGCTGGTGCAGGGACCCTGAACCACTGAGTAACCTGCACACGCAGCAGTGTTTAGCGTGTTTCAGGCCTGTTTGAAGAATAAAAACTGCAGAGCAAGTCAGCAAGGGGACATATGAGCCAGCGGCTGCAGGTACACGAATAACCCATCATACAGCATGCATGTAGCCTGAGATCCGCATCTTCACTTGGGGGTTGCTTTTTCCAAAGCATTGTTGTGCGATCGCGGCAACATACCATCGAATTTGCGGTTGAGATACATGCAGACGTCTTGTATACACAGGTTACAGGCGCCGTTGCTCACCCAGGAACACAAACACTGCTGCCCACAGCCCAGCAGCAGCATTGTGCTCACTGCTGCCTGCTGCACCTGCGGCGCCCCTAATGCCGAGAACATTGCCGTAGTACGCCAAAAAAGCAAGACCTGCATCACAGCAACGTGAAACCTCACCGTAGGTTGGACAATACGAAGTTCATGCTGCCACTGCAGCTGCTGCAGCTCCCTGCTACTGCCCACCTGCTAGGAGAGCTGACACGGTATACGGAGCGTAAAGGAACGCTGTGCATGGATCCAGCCTTTCGAAAGCTTCATGCCTGTGGTTCTGATCAAGCCGAATCACCACTTTCGCACCATGCTGTTGCTGCCGTTGAGCAGAAGTCGTCATGTTCGAAGCTCTGCGTCATCGCAATGTATCAATCAATCAACTCAATGTTCAGAGAGCAGCCGATGGCAACTGGTATGGGGCAATACAACCAGGGCTTTGTAACAAGTTGGAATCTCAGACGGCATTTTCAAGCGTTCAACGCTTGAACGTCGTCAGCCACGACCTAACGCATCTCCTTGTATTCACCGCATCATCTCCAGCTGTTGCACGTCTCTGTGAGAAATTACCGTGATACCAGTTTTGGTATTAGAAAGCAGGCAGCATCGCTGTCAGACCCGCAAATTGATCAGGTTACATTGTCAAGCCAGGCCAAAGTGGCATACCTACTAGTACATTTACACACACCACACCCCTGCCGTATGCATGCGCTGTCACACCATCACTTCTTCAATCAGTGCAGATGCCTGCTAAAGGTTCTTTACCATGCACGTCCCCTGCCCGCTCCTCCCTCCTTGTTGCCTGAGAAGGCACACTGCAAGGCAAATACTAAACAGTTGCACACCA
Source organism: Tetradesmus lagerheimii (assembly GCA_902809745.2). Taxonomy (NCBI): domain Eukaryota; kingdom Viridiplantae; phylum Chlorophyta; class Chlorophyceae; order Sphaeropleales; family Scenedesmaceae; genus Tetradesmus; species Tetradesmus lagerheimii. Next base: position 68,871 of record CADDIJ020001552.1, on the reverse strand, counting down.
CGGCACGCCTGGTACCTCAAGCGGGGCTGGTGCTGAAGGATGTGGTCGTGGCGTTGCTTCTCAGCGCCCAGCAGCCAGGGCCTCAATACTATGCTGCCAACGCTGCAGATGCAGCAACCGCCGCGGTTGGCGGCCATCTGGCTGCACAGATCAGTGACAATGCGACAATGCCAAGCCACTGCCAGCACTACTACGGCGACTGCTGCTGTTGCTGCTGCTGCTGCCACTGCTACTCCAGCTGCTGCAGTTGATCGTGGCGCATCTCTGCACTGCTTGCCGGCGCAGTCCCATCATGACTGTTTCAAGCGCCGGTGTGCTTTGCCTGCAGGATTGCGTACTCGTTCCTCATCATGACGGCGTCATAGTACCTGCAGGCAAGCAGCAGTCAGCAGCACGACCCATCAGCATACTTCCATGTACTGTATCTTAAGGTGAACAACCTCCTCCTCCTCGAGCACTGCATGCTGCCACCCCCTGCTGCTTATGACCTCTCTTACATCCAGTGGCACGCGCCCGATTCAATGACAGAAGAACAACTTGCGCTTGCAGGGAAGAGCTTTTGGCAAAACACATACAACCGCACCCCGCACCTGTCTGGGTGCTTGCCCATGGCCTTGAACTTGTCTGCCATCTCCTGCTGCAGGCTGCTGTCCTGCGCGTAGTCAGCAAAGCGCTCGTCCTCTTCGGCCAGCTCAGCCAGTGCGTGGCCGCGCGCCCAGGCCTGCAGGCTGTTGTCGGGGCCATTCACGGTGAGGTAGGCCATGATGGCGGAGATGCCAAAACCCGTGTAGCTGCACGCGTGGAAACAGAAAACAGATTGGCAACGGAGTGCAGAGTTATAGGAGGTACAGCAGAGCAGCGTGAGCAATTGGGTAGTTGCACGGAGGCTGTTGCCTGGCCTGTTGACAGCGAGCCAGGCCATGATTGCAGAAGTGCGTCAGGCAGTGTAGCCGGAAGGTGGACTGAAGTGACGAGCAGAAGAACAAACGGTTCTCATGCTGAGCTGATAGCTTCATTGTGCGCGAAACAGCATGCAGGGAACAAGATAGGCAACACAACACAAAACTTCAAGGGGGCTCTTATATGCAGCGGGCCGCTGCAGCTGCAATGACTGACTACTTGTCAGTGACAACTGATCGGCGCAGGTTGCACTGCTGATGCAACGCAGGTTTTGCAGCCATCATCACTCTCAACCCTACAGCTGCATGCTACGCCACGCATCGTGCGGCACTACTCAGGCTCAGGAGACCGCACTGTCGGTGCCTTGCCAAGGAGCACACAATACACTCACAATCTGCAAGCTGTTGGTCATCTGCTATTAAGCCCTATATGCTTAGCCGCTGTGGACACCCTAAAGCCCAATATATGAAGCTGGCATTGAACATAGCTTGAAAAAGCTGCTGTAGATGCACTGCTGCTCACTTTGGTGCTGGGGGTTTGCTGCTGCTGTTGTCACATGTGCCATCACCAGGCTTGGCAGCCAGCTATGGAGTTGCAAAGGCGTAAAGCAAGCTATATGTACTCTTGAGCAGTCAGCTGTCATTTTGCTGCTGCAATGGGGCAGCAGGAGAAGCACGCTTATGCAGCAGAACAGCGCTGCTGCTGCTGGTAGTCTGGCCACTCACAAGATCAGCTCCCAGCTCTCCCATTTCCGCTTCTGGCCTGGTGGTGGCGGTGTCTCGCCAAAGATGTAGCCGTTCCTGCCAGTCTGTGTGCCCTCAGCCCAGAAAGAGCCCCCGGGCCAGCCATGTCCGCCTCGCTGTATGTTGTTCCGCAGGAGCTGCGCGCCTGCACGCCTCAGCAGTGCAGCCATGATCTAAGGAGTGTGCCACGCAGTATCAGCAGATCCACACTCGTGTTCACTGCAGCATGCTAGACAGTGCAGGGCAGCACACACCGGAGGGAACTTTTAGCGAACGGACTGTGAATGCTCAATATCGTGTGTTACGACCAAGAAAAGCACATTGCAGGCTGCGTGTGGCTTGATCAGCTGGCTTGCATTTGCTTGTAACACATCGAGCCCTAGAAGGTGATCAGTTGGCTTTCACAGCTAGATGGGCGCACCAGCACAGGTTGCGAGCTCTTCGCTGCCGCAAATCAAAGCCCTATGGTACCTGTGAGGTGCCTGTGCACAGCTGCAGTACCTCCTGTTCTGTGCCTGCCAGCTGTGAGGTGCCTGTGCACAGCTGCAAGCAGGCGTCATGCAACTACTGAAGTGCTGTCAGTGCAGACATATAACCCTCTTGCTGGACACCTGGCTCAAATCTGCAGCTGTTGAGGCAGTACCATGTACATACATGAAGGTTCTCAAATATTACACATTGGGCCAGCCCCTGATACCGACGCGAGAGGCTAGTGCACAGCAGGTTCTGAATCTGATGTGTGCGGGGGGTGATGCCAATGGACCTCGGTCCATGGCCCTTACGGCGCTTGACAGTTCTCCGGGCCAGATGGCCACCCACGGGGTACACAGACACACTCGAACACGAACAACAGGGTTGTATTTTTATTCGAGTTTGGGATACGCATGCAGTGGCCAACCAGAGGCACATTCGTGAGGGGGTAGGCCGTTGCCCTCAGATGCGTGGATGTGAGGGCCACCCTGTTGCCATTGTCGTGCAAAGCTTTGGTCTGATGTCTCACAGTCACTACATGCTTTACTGCTGGGCTGCTGCTGCTACAGCTGTGCAGTACTACCCTACCATGTATGAGCGAAGCCTGCCGTATTTGCGTTACATGACATAGTGCTGCAACTTGTGCTACATATGTACTGACGGTTGCTGCTCTACTGCTTGTGCTGTCATTACTGCTGTTGCTGCTGCTGCGATTGCTGCTGCTGCAACTGACACTGAACTGTGTACTTTTTCGATGAAATGAGTGCTAACACGGGGTTGCTGTACTGCTGTTCCGCGAGTATGCTGCTGGGCTACTGCTGCATTCTCACGCTGCTGCTGCTGCTCCTGCTGCTGATGCCACTGATCCTGCTGCTGTTGCTGCTGCTGCTGCTACAGCTGCGCAACACTACCTTACCATGTATGAGCGGAAGCCTGCCGTAATTACATGACATGGTGCTGCAACTTGTGCTACATATGTATAGCAACGATACTGACGGTTGCTGCTTTTGTTTTGCGTGTGCTCATCATCATCATCATGTTACCCATTAAGCCATAGCATCAACGCCATCGGCCCCGCGCCCCTCAGGAGCGGAAGAAGTTGCTGCTTTTGTTTTGCGTGTGCTGTCATTGCTGCTGTTGCTGCTGCTGCGACCGCTGCTGCTGCTACTGACACTGATCTCTGTACCTTTCCGATGAAATGCGTGCTAACACGTGGTTGCTGTTGTACTGCTGTTCCGCGAGTATGCTTGCAGGAGCCCGCCAGAAGACACACCGCCCCAGCGGGGAACACAACGGTGTCCGCTGTAATTCGATGTGTACATGTACTATGTAAAAATCAATCTATACGTTTGATCCTTTGTAACCAAACCGAAACCACCCCACGATAAATATCAGCACTGGAGCTGGCGTCCTTGCCCTACTGTACTGCATGATGCTGTGTGTGCGTGAGCCATCACCGATCGGCACCGGTGCTCTGGTAAACAATCACAGGGGGGTACTGCTTGCTTTCATGCTAGTGACAGCTATTGCTTGAGCAGGCAGTGATAGTCAGCAGTGCATTTTGTTTCTGATGATATTTGGGGTAGTAGGGGGGTGTGCCGAGTGATATCTAGGAGCATTGCTGAGTATCTTGTCCAAGCTTGGGATGATGATGATCATCATCATGTTACCCATTAAGCCATAGCATCAACGCCATCGGCCCCGCGCCCCTCAGGAGCGGAAGAAAGAGGGAGCACTGCTCCATTGTGTTTGCAAATATTACGCACATCCCAAGCTTGGACAAGATACTCAGCAATGCTCCTAGATATCACTCGGCACACCCCCCTACTACCCCAAATATCATCAGAAACAAAACGCAACAACTTGGTGGATGCATCAGTCAACGACAACACATTGCGCAATTTTTCAGCGCCGCCAGCAACATCACGCAAAACAGACCGAATTTCATCAAGCATAGTATCCCTCTGAGCAGAAGTAGAGGGACAATCAAACATCAGATGTGACAAAGACTCAACACCCTGACCACAAGCAGGACATGCTGTGTTAGAATCAGCTCTGCTGCCACCATAACGACTGGTACGCTCATGCACACAAAGACAGCCCATTCGAACACGCATCAGCAACTCAATACCACGCGTTGGCGCACCAGAACACAAAAAGGGCCTAGCCCTTTTAAAACGCATGGCATCAGCATGTGTAGGGTGCACATGCGTGATGTAACGGCTCAAAGTAGAGTGCTGCAGTGATTCACAAACAATTCTGTCTGCATGCAGCTTCCTGACCTGACGGTTGATGTGATTCTTGCACGCATTAGCTCGATCAGCCGCCGCCTCAACATCCACACCATACTTGCAAAGCAAACTCTGCACATACTTATGCCAAGGTGTCACCGCAACAGCACCACTAGGGCGCTTCCACTCAGCTGAAAACACCTGATGTGGCAACCGACAGTTCTGCATACGCTGAACCCTAAAGTAATACTCCATCGCCCTCTGATGAAGCCACATGTGCAATGGCTTCACACCCCATTCAGCCAGAACAAGTGAAGTGCAAGGGCGCTCCTTGCCACAACGCATTGAGCACTTGATGATGTCAGTCTGCACTTTGTCAATCTGTTGCAGTTGCCTTGCAGTTGACGGAAACCAGACCTCGCTGCCATATTCAACAATCGGGCGAACGCATGTAAGCAGAATGATACGCTTTACTTCCACGATGATGATGAGTCAGCAGTGCATGCATGCTGCTGTTGCTCCTTGATGCCTGCTGCTGCTTGTAGTCGATTTTGCTGCGATGCTTTTTTTGGTTTGTAGATGTCAAGATACAGTGAACATTTGCCACAGGATGGTTTACCGACGCTGGGTTTTAAGATGCCAGGACAACGCTCAGGCCTTCAAGAGGGGCGGCAGGACCAGGTTCTTTGGGGCACCAGCCCATGACGAACCCCCTGCCGCTGCCTTTTCTACTTCTGCTTCAGGTGAAGGCCTCGGGGCAGGCGGAGGGCCCTGGTGGGAGAAGGGGCAGCAGTACACAGTTCAGAAGCCTTGGCTCCAAGAAGCCAGTAGGGCCAAGAAGCCACTCTGATGTGCACCATGTCATGGACCTTACGCCCTCAAGCGCCCAACAACATACAAACGATCGAGAGCATCAAAAACCTTGCTCACATGTGTGCATGGCCGTGGCATCATGCCACGGGTGTCACGCTAGTATTATTCAAGATATCAAAGTGCATGCATGCGCAGCCTTCTACTTGATGCTCCCTGGACGCAGAAGGGTTGGTGCCCCGGAAGCTCCTGGATCTGGACAGCCATGATCTACTTGTTCAGCAATGACAGTCAGCGGCGCATTACAGTGGGTCAGGCCAGCCTTGCGTGAGTGAGCAGCCTTGCATGAAGGGGAAGGGTGTCACTGCATGCCTTGCTGCTTGGGTGCTGCTATTACTTTTACATTGACGTCAGTGATGTTGCACATCCTGAAGACATACCATACCGAAATCTGCAAATTCAATCAGGCTGCGCAGCCTGAGCTGGCTTGCGGTCACTCCTCGGCTGCGCTTATTGCTTTGCCACATACCAGCCTGCTTGCCAGGTGCAACAGTAGCACCAAAGAACAAGAATAATATGCACACACGATTCCTCAGCCTGACACCCTGCTGAACACACACCCCAAACCCTGAACCGTACAAAGACGTTGGCCATTGTACCCCGCCCACCCACCACCGCTCACCCGGCAACACCACACAAAACTGGATACACCGCTGCATCCTGCGGGTCCAATTTGAAAAGCCAGTCGCATTACGCTATTGCTTTTCAAATCACAAAACTAGATACACCGCTGCATCCTGCGGGTCCAAGGCAAACCACCCGCGTACATCACACAACATGCGTGCCTGACACACTTGTAACCCACCCCTGCACAGCCTTGCTGCGGACTGCACACAAAAATGCTAGGCAGGTGGCAGCACCCACCACAAGTAACGATACACAGTCACGACGGAAAACACCAAACTGCAAGTCGCATCTCATCCCCTGGCTGCAATGTGCACCGTTCTGCACAAAGAGCCGCAGAAAACTGCTCCAAAGCATGGCATCCTGTTTGCACCACTGGGCTCAAACAATAGTAAGGCTGCTAACTGACAGACGACAAAAGGAGAACAAGTGCTGGTAGTATACTACGTAGTAGCGTCAGAGGAAGAAGCACAGTACATCACCATCAGGCAAACACCAGTCTTGGCACTCATACTTCACTCTCTCCAACTCGGCGCACCACGGCACCTGCGTGACACACACCGCCAGGCAACCGCTGCCAAACAAAAATCGTGTATGCTCAAACAAAACCCTCATGCGGAGTCCTGCATGCTGCAGTGCCAACACGCCACAAAAACATGGCGGCTGCGGAGTGTGATACCCAGCCTGCCTGCTGTGTAACAGTGCTGCAGTGTTGGCCGCCCGGCAGGCCTCCTGCTGCTGCTGAGGCGAACATGCAGTGACGATGACGCCAGGTGTGCATCCCTGCACAAGGCATGCATGTGCGCCAAGATAATGTGGGGTTGCGCGGGCCCCCTAGGCCGCCTGCTGGCCCTGCCATGTTGTGTTATTGACATAATAACACATGCTATACCAACCCCTGTCCCAGGGGCGGCCGCATTGAAGGCGCCGCGAGTCAAAAACCCCGCCTGGCCGACCGTTTTAGCCGTGCGCAGGCTGCTATGTATATCAGCGTCTCAAAGGATAACGTGTCGCCCACAAGTCAACCCACCCAGTCCTGTGCGTGCATGTGAGTGCCGCCACAGGGGCGGCGAAAACGATGCACCCACACCAACACCCAAGTAAACGCGCAGGCAACGGAAACGCACAAACACAAACTAGACCACAGTTTGAGGTGATGCCACACTGTGACAGTTTCAACCAGAGCCCAGAATGTGTGTGTGTGCCTGTAGGCCACCTTTGAGCCAAAAACCAGCCTGCATTGCTGGACCAGTACTGCTGCGCGATGTACAATGGGCCTGTGATGCAGTTCTGCGGCGCACAAGAGAGCCCGAGCAGCATATGTGTACACGGGGATGTGTACGGATACGTCAGCAGGGCGTGTAAAACAGCAGACCACGGAATACATTGCACTGCAACGCAACACACATACAACCACTTGCTATCCACGCTGCAGACAGCGCCCTGTTACTTGATGCCATATAACATGAACACCTAGCACATGCAGAAGCACACACAGTGCCCTGTCATGACACCCGCTCCTTGCAATGCAGGCATGCGATTGGTCACGCCATTCTGCTGCATGCATTCATTCAGAGCCAATACAACCAGCACACACCAACAGCTCACAGGCAGTCCATTCACTGCAAACACAAGGCCTTGGTACTCTACTGCTTCTTCTGCCCCGCAGCACAAGCACGATACAGCCTGCTGGTGCTCACAAGCGTCACACGACACTGCGGGCATGCACTGCGCTTCTTTTGCGACAGACAAGGAAAAGGGCCACCAACACTTTGCTGTGTGTGTGTGACGGTGCTGCAGGGGCTGCACAGGCCGACGATCATTGTCAACACAGCCAGGGGTGCTTGACGTGTGCAAGTACAAACACATGTTCATGCTCTGCGCCCTCCAACACACGCATGCACAGCCACTGCTGCCTTGCACTGTACTGCATTGTACACACATTGTGCTGCCTGTTGCTGTACAGACAGGCGCCACGTTGCCTGCTTTTTACCCCCAAAACACGCAGGAGATCCACACTGAAACCAGGACGGCACCACAGGGTGGCTGCCAGCTGCACTAGCAGATCAATTGGCCTGCGCGCTGCCAGAATAACACACCACATAACCGCCACTGAGACACGACCCCCCCCCAAAAAAAACAGAGACAAGTGCGATGAGTATGCATGCAGAAAGATAGATAGATAGATAAACGCAGGCAGAGCGCTGCTGTGGCAACTGTGCCAGCTCGGGACTACTGTGCTCCGGCTGGCTTCATTTGTGCAGTAATAAACAACAGAGGGCAGCTGCTAGCAACCATGCAGCACACCCTACAATAGGCTGCTGTGCGCACAGCACGCATGCATCGCTGGCGATTCAACGTCTGTGGAATTCCTCTGAGCGGCCAGTATAGCCGCAGCCGTGGTGCACTGCACACTGCTGCTGCCTCAATAACAAGTGCTGCTCGGGTCATGCGCGCGTGCTTCGCCAGGGAAGCACTGCCGCGCTGCTGGACAAAAAGCGTAGCAAGCAAGGCCAGCGGGTGGGCGCTGTTGTGATGCGGAGAAAACTGGGCCACCAAAAGCGGCGGCTGTTGGCACATCCTGTAATGCGGACATCCTGCCCAAAATGCATCCACCCACCCGCTGGCACGTAGCGTTGCACAGTTGCACCAATCTAGGCAAAACCGGGGAGGAGGGCCTCACACACATGCACACACGCACATGCGCATACAATGCACGCAGAGTTGATGTTCCCACTCACAACGCTGGGTGCGCACTCACACATCACTTTGCTGTTGTTGATTGCGCACCAACACGCAGAGCTCACACATACCCTCCTCCCCCACAAGGAGCAGACGACACACGACAGACAGACACGACAGAGCAGTGAACGCGCTAAACAAAAGTGTTCTGTGATCAGCGGCAGGCGTGGCGGCCCGCCCCAAGAAAAACCCGTGCAGAGTTGCCATTGCTGCAACACTGCTGAGGCAGGGGGCGGGCTGTGCTGCGCTGATATGCCCCAAAAGGGGGTGTTCCTGTGCGGTGCTGTGCTGCAGGCATGCAGCCAGGCCGTAAACTGCAAAACAGTGACCAAGAACAGGCAAAAACGCGTATCAGGTGCCTTCCCTGCAAGATGGGAGGCAGCTCGAACACGCTGTGCTCTCTGTGCACTCCTTCCCTGTGCCCTCACCTCTGCCAACACAAGTCAAACTGCAAAACCCCAGCTGCTGACTGGGACTCCCCAGGAAAGATTGAAAATGAGTGTATATAGAACCTCAACCCTGGCACGAAAAGGGCGTGACATGCTGCCCGTCACTTCAGAGCACGCTGTGCACAGCGGCCGCCGGCGCCATCGCACAATCATACGGCAGGCCCACATGTGCACACACACAGACAAGTGCCGACACGCACACTGCAACAGCTAGAGATCAGTGAACACAACACTCCACCAAGACCAGTTGCGGCCATACAACCCACGAATCCACCACCAGGGTCACACGGGAGGCACGGCAAAAGCCTTGCCGCCAAAATTGGTCTGCTTCTGGTGAAGGCAAAGAATACACTTGCTCAAGGAGGCACAAGCAGGGTGCTCTACCACTTGCAGGGCGGCCAAAACAGGTGTGCAGCACATGCCACAACACACCCTGCCACACTACACACCATCCATGCATGTCTGGCAACCGCTGCACGACCATGACATCACCATGCATCAATGCACCCTGACAGCAAGAGTACCGGCACCCTCCAGGCGAAGAGGCCTTGCACGCAATACACACAATACATGCAGCTCGCGCCACACAGCTGCGCTGCGCCGCACAGCCCCCAGTACAACAGCGCACGGCACACCGCAGCTCACAGGCTTGGCGGCCAATGCACCCAGCGCACCACCGCAACATACGCCACCAGCTCATGTGCAAGCTGTGCCCATCGATCTGGTTGCGCCAAGCAAATCAAACGCTGCAAAACGCAGCCAAAATTGCAAAAGATCCAGCTCTTGGCTGTGTCGCCAAGAGCAGCCCTCACGCACTAGTACACAATCTCCACACACGTCACCACCCAAACTCCACCATGCAGCAGGTGATCAATCCACCCCTGCCAGTCACACCCCGCTACGTACATAAGGTCAGATCAAGTGGCAGATGAACGAAGCAGCTGGCGCACACGCCACAGCATGCGAGACCGGGGCAGCTGCAGGGCTTGCAGGAATGCCGGCAAAGCACCTGCGCTGCTGCTGGTCACACGCTGAACGCGCACCTACCAGCCACACTTCTGCACTACACCCAGGCAAAGATACAGCAGCAGCCGTACACCGACCCCCATGCAGTGCTTGAATCCTCCTGCGCTGCTGTTGCTGCAGCTCTTGCTCGGCTGCCTGCAAACCACCACCACCACCAGGACCACCAGCAGCAGCATCTCAACCCTGCTAGACACCGCGTTGTAGCTGATACGTCTATGAGATGAAGGACAGGTCCAGGCCTGGAGGCACCACCTCGCCGTTAGGCCGCACCATCGGCATGCCTTCGCGGCCCATACCTGGCATCATTGCTGCGGGCATGCCATGCATCGGCATACCAGGGCGCATGCCAGGCATAGGCCCAGCCATGCCGCCTGGCCCCATACCGCCTGGCGCAGCCCCCATTGCTGCAGCTGCCGCAGCAGCGGCGGCTGCTGACGCCATGCTGCAGTGCGCCGGCATCTGCATGTGGGGCGGCATCATGTGCTGCATCTGCTGCATCGCCATCTGCTGCTGCATCTGCTGCATCATGAGCTGCTGCTGGTGCAGGTGCAGCCCGTGCATCAGGCCCTGCTGCAGCTGCAGCGCCGCAGCGGCTGCAGCAGCCTGCTGCTGGTGCTGCTGCGCGGCTGACAGCCCAAGCAGCGCTGATGCAGGCGTGGGTGGCGTGCCAATCATGCTCTTGGGTGAGCACGCAGGGATGCTGCCGCTGCCGTCCTCGCTGCCAGACACGTCGCCAGATGTTGGCTGGCGCTTGATCCTGTTTTTCAGGTGCTCCAGCTTGCTGGGCAGCTTCTTCAGGCGCAGGGGGGTCACCTCGATGGTGCGGCCCTCCAGGCGGTAGCCGTTGGTTCCTGCAAGCGCTTTCTCTGCGTCCTCAATCGTCTCATAGATCACCACGCCGTGGCCAGCAGAGCGGCCATCGCTGTGGTACTGGACCTGCAGCAGGTGAGGCGAAGTTACGAAAGCCAGGGTGAGCAGCAGGCACCAACAAGCACACCACCAGAAGCAAGCTGCGATGTATACAGGCCGCGCAAGGAAAGCGATGCAGACAGGGCGCGGACAGCATCTGCGTTCTAGCAGCAGCTGTTGCTGGCATAGGCTCTGCAGCAGCTGCTGCTCTTGCCCCAGTATCTGCGGTATCCCCTTTCCTGCGCCTCCTGGCTATTTGCATTGTGTGCTAGCAACCATGCTTATCCTTGCACTGGCAGTCAACATTCGCCACACTATCCTTGCCACTGCTGCTACTGCGAGTCAAGCTGCTGCTGCTGCTGCTGCTGCTGCGCACCTCGCACGCCAGCATCTTGCCAAACTTGCCAAACAGTGAGGTGAGCCGCGCCGTGGTGATGTGCTGGTGCAGCTTGCTGACAAACAGCGCGTTCACTTTGCAGGAAGCTTTCTTGTAATCAGGGCTGGCCTTTGCTGCTGCTGCTGCCTGTGCCCACTGTGCTGTCACGAAAGCCCTGAATGTGGGCGTGCACAGCGGCACCACATTCTGCGGCTTGCAGAACCGCACACGCAGTGCATCAGCTGCACCGGCCTGCTCTGGGAACCGTGGCTGCAGCACCCGCTTGGCCTGGCAAGCCCCCAGGTGGTCTGTGAACACCACATAGCAATGCAGCTTGCGGGTGTAGTCCCCAGTGGCCTCGTTCTTCACCGCCTCAGGCGCAGCCTGCACCGAAGTACGCAAATGTGATTTGAAACATCAGATCAAGCAGAGCGCTGTCGCTGCAGGATGCATGCGAACCGATGGGCTGCCGAATGCCTGCCAGCGTGGAGCCCAAACACGGCAGCCTGCAGAGGCATCCAGCGTGTTTGCAGCGATCCACCAGTTGCTGAAGCTGATCATTATCCTGCTGTCAACTTACCTCTGCGTACTGGACGCAGCCATAGGGCGCCATCAGCTGTGAGAGCTCAGCTGCAGTCATGGTTGGTGGAAGCCCTTCGATGTGCAGCGACCTAAGCATCCCCATCGACTTGCTGCACAACAAACAGCAAGCGCGGCCGTGTCAATGCTGACCTCGATCACCTAACGCCGCTTGCCCGCTCCCAGCTCGCCTAGCACACACCTGCAGTGGCAGCCCAAGCAGCCCTCCTGGTCGTCTCCTGCTGCACTATATGGGCTCTCTGGCGGCATAGCACCCTGCAGGCTCGCTGCGCTATCCATGTTTTGAAGCAGTGCGTGCAACAAGAGGTGTGCCATGATGTAGCTCTGCTATCCTATTATTAAAGGTTTGTTTGGCTTGCAATCTCCCTATACTAAGCTGCCAGTAAGCGCAGGCAGCTGAAGAGCGAGTGAGCAGCAACGAACGCCAATCAGCAGGTGTCGTTCAATGGATTTACTAAGAGTTACAGACCAACTAAACAAGTGTCTCGCGCGAACAAGGGGCGAAGCAGGCATAGGATGGAATGATTTCCCACAACATCGCCAGCTGACTCAGCACCATGTGGCAGAAACCCACCCTGAGATATCCAACGTGAAAGACGCGTCTAACGTGGTTACATGGTATCATTGAACACATTGCCAGACGCCGCGCCATATGCGTCGAACACACGCTTCAGCCACCGGACGCTGCCAAAAGTAAGTGCTACCTGGGGGGGCCAGACACACCAACCAATGCAGCCAAGCTACAGGAGCTGGAGCCGTCTTTGAAACTGATAGACAGAACAGGGTTCTTTGTTTACTTGGGTGTGCCTTTTGGAGATGCTTATCAGGCTTACTGGGATGGTAAATTTGCGCAAATGCAGCAGCGCCTGCAAGCGCTGCATGCTTTGAATCTCTCTGCCTTTGGCAGGGCTGCTACAGGCAGGACGTATGCCCTGTCGGGCCTGCTGTATGCCCTGCGGTCTGTCAGTGACCCGGTGGACAGTAATTTGGTGCGGAAAATTAATTCCCTGTTCCGCAATTTTGTTTTGAATAACAAGCCATGTCTGCCATCGCGTCTTGGCTCGGAATGTTATAGGATGGGTGTTGCTGATGCATGTCTGCACCCCAAGTACGGCGGGGCCGGTATGTTGGATGTACCTCTCTATATTTCCTGCATGCGATGTGACACGCTGCTGCGTATCTTGAAGTCTAATCGATCTCGTTCACTGCCTGTATTGCGTGCGTTACTGCGACTTATAACCTGGCCGTATAACCTGGGAGTGCATGCTCTCTTCTGTCACCACGCTGCTATCACACGTATGTTCAAGTCCTCTCCAATGCTGACCGCACTACACTGCTATGTGGCACAGTGGCCGCCTTGCAGGAGAACACATAAGATCACGCGCTTCTATGCTATGCGAGAACCGGTGTTCTTCAACGTATCAGTGTCCCTGGACTGCCATGATTTTGGCCCCTCTTACCTCAGAGCATGGCATCTTATTGCTGCTGCAGGATTTACCCATGCATATCATTTCCTGCACCCAGGTCGGGAGCTGCTGCGGCAGCAGTGGCGTGCAGCCCTGCCTCGCTTGCCGGCTGCAGAGGACAAGCTGAGGCTTATACTTGGGGCACTACTGCCCTTCCAATTGCCGGATGTGCTGCTGCCTGGTCAAACACCGGAAATGTCCTCGTGGCTGGATACGTGGGCGCTGCAACAGATGCCATCAACCTCACTAGCAAGTGCCTCAGCCAAACATATGTATAACGCTGTCATTGTGTCCCGCCTGCAGCCGCAGCCGCGGTTCGTTTCCCATTGGCACCAAATCCTTCCATAACCCTTTACTACCTTACGTCGTACGTGGTTCAAGCATGTTTGGCAGTCCAAGCTGCCGCGCAGGTGGCTGGACACACTCTACTCTGTTGTTAACGATGCGCTCCCCACATACGCTAAAGTGTGCCGCTCACCTGCCCCTGCCTCGTGTCCTATGTGTCATGCTGGCCCAGACGCGGCGCCGCACATCCTTTTCTCGTGTGCGCAGGCTAGGTCCGTGTGGCTGTGGGCACAAACTGTGTATCAGTGCTGGAGGCCGAGTGGACGTATGCCGGCCACCCCCATGGATTTCAGGCTGTGGCTCTGCATAACACTGGACTCAGTACACATGCTGCATCCATGGAAGTGGCTGTTCTGGTCGCTGCCGGTCCTGCGCGCTCTGTGGCTCAGCCGTAATGCACAATGTTTCTCGGAGCGCGCGTGGTCGCTGGAGGAGGTCAAATCATATTGCATAGCGCAGTGGTTGTCTGCTGCTCTGCTGCTTGCCCAGCACTACTCTACTGAGGCGTTCCTGCCGCTCATCCAGGTGCACCTCCCTAATCACATGCCACACTGGCGTGGCCCGCAGTGATATTATAGCGATCCATGGCATGGGCCCTTTTACGGTGATCTCTGCTGCTGCTGCAATGCATGAAGGATGCTGCTACTGCAGCACAAGGTGATGACATTGACTGGGTGCCGATGTCCCGCGCCCCGGGGGCAACTGGCGACTCTGGTCTGCGCTGCATCCTCATCTTCACTGCCGCCATCGTCAGCGCTCACACCTGCGGGCGGCATGGAGGTCATCAAGACCTTCCTGGTGGCGCTCATCCTCGACAACATGATTGCTGCTGGCGGCGCGCTGGTGGGGTTGGCGCGCATGGTGCAGACGGTGCATGCCACGGCTGACGCCTCGTCTGGGCGGCCTCGTCTGGGTGCGCGCCACATCAGGCTGTCAATGGGGTTCAAGTATGGTGCTGCACTGTTGTCGGAGTTGCCATACATCCTCACGACGTTCCCACTGTATTTGAAGCATAAGCCAACATTTGCAGCTCTGGCTGCTGGTGCTGCGCCTGGTCCCATGTGTGTTCGTGTCTCCCTGTCGATTGCCCCCAACATGTGGCTTGGGAAGTGTGTGCAGGACATGTATGCTGCAATTCGCATCTCTGGTGTCAAATTCCTGCTTGAGGAAGTCGTGCAGCACATTTTGGAAACATACAACAACAAAAAGCATGTGTATGGCAAGCTGCTGGATATCAAACCAGATCGCTCACAGGCCACTGCATATGCCGCAACAGCGCTGCCTGGCAATGACTACATTGCCATTGTGACAGACTGCCGTTTCACAGACCCCATCATTTTGCGGGTGCCAATCCGCACAATCATGCAGCATTCGTGTGGCCCGGTGGCGGAAGCGCTGCCGCCGCTTAAAACTATTGTGCTGACTAGGCAGAGTGCTGTCCCTCTTGCGCATTGGCGCAAGGGTGGCAAGGCAGCCAGCGCGGAGGAGTCTGTGCACCAGTCAAAGCGCTCCAGGCTTGAGCCACAGCAGCAGGGTGCAGCGGCAGCTGCAGGGGTGGCGGCTGGGGTGCAGCGCACGAATGTGGAGCGCGGCAGTGCGGTTTAGATGCTGAAGCAGGGGTCAGCATGTCTGCCGGCTGGTTGCTCTTGAAGTTAACGATGCTCTGTTGGCAAGGTCCCATGCCGGCAGCTTTGTTAGGCGTTGCACTGGTAGTTTCTGGTGATGATTCCTATCCATTGTGTGCAGTATGTACATGACTGCAAAATTCAATGTGGTGTGTGAGTTGCCCAGCTGCGGAAGTCGTGTTGTGTCGCAGCCGCGCTATTCGAATAGCGCTGCTGCCTGTTAATAACAGGCTGTTATGTGTCGTCCTGTTACTGCCACTGCATGGGTTTACAGCAATATGGTCAACTGCACATAACTTAGTCGCCTTGGGTATGGAGAATTGCGTGTATGTGGTGCTGTATGGTTGAAAGTTGGCTGACAGACTCACTGTGCCACAGTGTGTAGTGCACAGTGGCTGGAGCTGCATGTGCTGGGAAGCGACTGGTGCATGTCGTCTCCGGCTGCTGGTGCTCACTTTGCGGCTCGTCTACTATGCCACGCTGTTATTACCAGTTGAGTTGGTTACATCTCTCGTCTGCTGCTCGAGCCACATGTGCTGGGGACCCCTGGCACGTGTGGTTTAGAGCTGCAGGTCATGCTTGCGCTTCGGCAGTTTTGGTAACTAATCCCAATTCATGGTATCATTGAAAGTGTTTCTGGCAGCTGCAGCCGCACGTGAGTCTCCTGCAGGTTGGATTGAACGCCACCCGCCAAACTTGCCGATGAGGTTGCTACAGCTGTTCCAACAACGCTGGCTGCTGCCACAACAACGAATGGTTGATTATAATAGCATCTATCTTGCTCAGGCATCTGCAGATGATCACGGGTGCTGCCGGATGTAGTAGGTAGCTGCTGCCTACTCAGGTGGACTGGCCAGCTGAGCTGGCAGATCTCAGGGCGACCCACGCCAGCTAGACTGCCTGCACACCAGGTGTGACGTGAGGGCAGGTGTTATTTCTCCACAGTTCTGTCATTGGCCGATGCGGACCAACTGGTCTGCAATTGATACCGTCCTGGCTTGCGCGGCGCGGTGCCACTCGGGCGCCCTCTTCCTAATCCATCAACGGTTTTGTTGATGTGAGTCCAGCACACAATTTTCCGTGGAATGGAAGTCATCAGTTGATCCCTACCATCTGCTACTGTCAGTGCACTGGCCATGAGTGACAGTTCAACAAACTCAGCTGCTGGTGCTCTAAATGGTGGAAGGAGGCGGCACTAATCCTGCAGTGCGTCACACTGTTGGCCTGGAGCTCACCAGGTTTCCAGCAAACACTATGAGTTAATCCTCGCACGCAATGTCTTCCTTGCCATGTGAGACATGCACGATGCGTGCCAGCGCATGAGCGTTTTGAACTTGAAGGGGACTTGCGGCAACGTGCCATGGTGACCATGCTGGTCTCCGCTGCAAGATGGATTGCCTGCTGTGGGCCACCTGCTGTGGGATACTAGTTCAGATGTGTTAGGCGACACGTGATGAAGCTCAGCCAGGAACCAGCTTGTTACATGCATGTCACAGGACACGCGCAGACCATGTCTCAACCACATGGCCCCGGAGCGGCGCTGGACCACCACCAAGAAGATGGTCACACGGTCTGTCACAGGACAGGTGTCACACCCCCTGTGGCTACTGGACCATTACTAAACCACTCTGGATGCCAGTGAGGCACTCAAGCTCAACTTTCAAGTCAACACAACAGACAGCATGTCATATTTTGGATGTCATGCGGTGAGCACACGCTGTGGCTGCCAGCCATGATCAGAGCTCTGTTTCATGCTGCCAAGGCACAACTTCACAACATCACATCTGTATGCTAAAAAACCTGATGTCGTCAACATACCTAGATGTTGCTGGCAGCCACGCTCTTCTGATATGCATTAGGTGCAAGCCGCTTGTCAAGGCGAATGATCAGCCAAGCCAAGGCATCACCATAGCACCGCCAGCTCAAGAACAATTGGTTTGCAAGCAGAAGCAACACATCTCCTGCAGGCCTGCTGCACACAGATGCAGCCGCTGAACCAGCACAATCAACATCTGCAGGATCATTGAGCAGGAGGCGATGTGCCTGCGCTGCTTAGATGAAATGCAGCAGTCACACCAGTGTGCAGCGCCAGACAAGTAAGTGCACAGCAAGCCTTGCATGTGACACATGCTGGGTGTGCAACGAAGCCACTGCAAGACGTCTGACTAGGGTAGGCAACTGTGCTTCCAGCCGCCTGCCCCAGGTAACAGTGGAATGCATGCTGCTAGCTCAACACAGTGTGAGTACGCATGCAGCAGACCTGACTCAATTTGGAATTGGCTGTCCGGCGTACCACCTGGCTGCAAGATGATGCCAACATACTGGTAGTTTGAATGGTAGTCACAACAACATTTGGACTGGTTTGACAATGGTTTTGAGACACACAACACCTCGCAACACTAAAGATCAACAGCTACACATACACACAAGCGCATCCTGAATGTGAAGCCTACTGTAAATGTCAAATGCAGCATGTTCTGTCAACATTGTGCACCCTGCATCAGGACGGCCTTTCAAGCAATGACTACTGGCACTGGCACTCACCAAGCTCCAGTGCCATCGAAGTACTGCAGCTGCAGCATGGCTCAACTCACTCATGGCCCAACCACACATGGCAGGGCAGCACTCAACATGAGCTGCTCTGCTGCACCTACTTGCCGCTGCTGGCCACACTGCTTGCCGATGCAAATGCAGATGACTTGCATGCACTGATGAAGTGGTTCTTCAAGTCATCAGACCCAAAGCTGCTCGACCTTGCATTGGCAAGTGCAACAGCATTGCTGAAGGCCACACCATCGCTGCCGCTGCTCACTGCAGTGCAGCCACGAGCTTCTGATATGCATTAGATTAGATGCCTCAGAAGCAACAGATCTCCTGCAGGCCTGCTGCACACAGATGCAGCCGTTGAACCAGCCCAATCACCATCTGCAGAATCATTTAGCAGGAGGCAGTGTGCCTGCGCTGCTTCACAAGTAAATGCTATGCATCAGCAACATCAGTGTGCGCTGCCAGACAAGTACGTGCACAGCAAGCCTTGCATGTGGCACATGCTGGGTGTACAAGGAGGCACTGCAGGAAGTTCACTGACCAGCGTAGACAACGCATGCGTCAGGCAGCAGCTGACTACGTGCTGCTGTCTCACCACAGTGCAAGTACACGCGGGCCAGATAGATTGGCTGTCCAGCATGGTATGATGCTAACATAGTGGCAGACTCGAGTGGTCACCATTGACTGTCGCACCATCAGTGCAACTGGTATGACAATGATTTCAAGACACACAACACCTAACAACACCAAAGATCTGCAGCTACACATACACACAAGCGCATCCTGATTCTAAAGCCTACTGTTGATGTCAATGATAGCATGCTCTGTCAACCCTATGCTGTACAATGCTCCCTGCAGCAGGACGGCCCTTCCAGCATTGACTACTGGCACCAACCAACCTACAGCTGCATTCAATGGCATGATGCCCAATTTATTGCCCAACCACACATGGCAGGGCAGCACTCAACATGGGCTGCTCAGCTGCACCTACTTGCTGAGGGCTGCTCTGCTGCACCTACTTGCCGCTGCTGGCCACACTGCTTGCCGATGCAAATGCAGATGACTCGCATGCACTGATGAAGTGGTTCTTCCAGTCATCAGACTCAAAGCTGCTCGACCTTGCATTGGCAAGAGCAACAGCATTGCTGAAAGTCACACCACCGCTGCCGCTGCTCACTGCAGTGCCTGACGCATACGCTGCAGCAGCATACTGGCAGCCGGCCGTCGAGGGATGGGTCACAGGAGCTGGGTGCACCAGAGGAGGTGGGCGGGACACCTGCACATGGTGCACAATGACAGTGCCACCTGTGCCCAGGTTGCAGTGAGGGCCGTTGCAGCCCTTGTCGTCATGAAGCTTGATGTTCTTGTCGTGCTTGTCGTGGGTGTTGAGGACGTGGGTGGGGACGTGGTTGAAAGCGGCGCTGGTTGCAGCAGCACTGGCTTGGGCTTGAGCAACGGCAACTGCAGCAGGACAGGGGAGGCCGGGGTCAAGGGCAGCAGGGGGGTGGTTTGTGAAGCTGAGTAGCGTTGATCACAGCATTGCTGGCTGGCTGACGTGTTGCGTTGATGCTTGGCCTGATCGCACTACGCAAGGTTGCTGCAAGTAGTGCGGCCAGGTGCTACGCTGCTAGCACTGCCTGAAGGGTTGCTGCTGCTAGCATATGCTACTGATGCATCAGTCCTGCAGCCCCTGACTAAACTCATCATAAGCCATGTCTTGAGCATATCGACGGCTGCTGCATGTTTTGATGGACCAGCACCTCTTACCATTGATGTCAGGGATATGCACCTTCTCCTTGGTCAGCATCTTGCGGTTGGCAGCATCAGCAGATGGCAAGCTGGCGAATGACAGGCAAGCACAGCAGACCAGGACAATGATCGCGGACGTTGAAGTAATCTTCAGGAGGTGTTGTAAGACAGGTAGCGGTAAATAGAGCCTGGTGGTGGCAAGAAATCGCTGCAGTTGTGGTGGCGCTGAAGGTAGCACCTGCTGGTGTATGGCATTGAATTTGAATGCTTTTATAGCCAGCAAGTATCGCAAATCAATTATCGCATCTTTAATTAGCCTGTGACGTCGTAGTTTCGTCTTACGCGAGGAGCGCCACCTTCTTCCGGGACCTGTCAACGCCTGCCAGAAATACCACGTGTCCGACTGCTCGCACTGGGAGAGCAGCACGCTGAGGGCACGAGGGAACGACTGTTTCGGTTAATCGTTTCTGCTGTACTTGTGATTGTCGGCTTTGGACGTGGGTTATGGGGTGGATTCGCTAGTCGTGGAACCTTGGTCACTGCGCACGTTTGACCTGCATTGGCCCACTGCTGTCAGACTGGTTTTACACAGACTGTCGACGCTCGTGCATTCACGTTTCAATCTGTCACGGAGGCTGTGACAGCTGTATTTTCAATAGCTCGGGCTGTGCACCTCCAGGGCAGCTCAGAAGCTGCATACCTTCTGTGCCAGCGCATAAATCCCAGCTGACCACCCTACAACCTCATCCTCAGGCATACTGTAGCAGCTCAGCTGCATGTATTGGCAACACGTCTGTGCACGGTTGTTGCAGCATATACATAATACTCTGTTACCAAACGCCTGTCAGGCAAACATGTACAGTACCAGTTTGACTGGTCACAGGACAGAGACAACATGCTGCAACCAGGACAGCTGTTGATCAACTTGTTGAAGGCAGCAACGCACATGTACCCGACATGCACTTAGCATTTCGACACTGAATCTGATGTCACGCTGAGTTGTTGTGCACCTACACAATAAATAGGATGCTGCAATCACGTCATTGCAACATTCCACGGTGCAGTACTACAGTATATACGGGGGAAGGCATATATGCGGGGGGCAGATACTGACAAGTGTGGAGCTGTGTTCTGCGTGCACCGCCACCCACAGGTTGCAACAACATTCTAGGTACAAGACAGCACAAACACGCCTAGCAGACATGTGCAACACCATGATAACCTTCACAAAGCATGGATGCCGACTGTACTTCCATTACGAATCAACACAGTGGCTGCGTCAAAACAACACAGCTGTGCCAGAGACAGGCGGCCAGTGCAACTGCTGCACACCTGCCTGCGCATGCCACCATTACATGCATAGCACTGCTGCTGCATCTACGCATCATCACCCAAACGCTCTCAGCAGCTGGCTGGTGCATGAAAACTCGCCAGCGCGCCCTTACATCACTGCGCATCACTTGCCGCTGTTGGCCACACTAGTTGCCTCCGCAGATGCAGTTGCAATGCAAGCACTGGAGAAGTTGTTGAGCCAGTCTTCAGACCCAGCCACAGCCCTAGCATCGGCGACCGCCTTGGCAGCCGTAAACGCAGCACCACCGTCGCCGCTGCTCTCTGCAGATCCTGATGCATATGCCTGGGCAGCAGCCTGGCAGGCAGGAGCCGAGGGATGTGCATTGTCAACTGCTGGTACATCGCAATGCTTGTTGTTGCCATGGCACTTGTTCTTTTCCTTGTGCTTTTGTCCTTGTTGTCCTTGTTGTCATTGTTGACGTTCGTTGGTTGAACGATGGTGGCGGTGGCAGCACCAGCCTCTGCCTGTGCCTGCGCAATCGCAACTGCAGCAGACCGACTGTAAACTGACTGTTGGTAAGTGCTGTCCATCATGCACCTGCAATGCGTGCTTTGTAGAGGTGATGTGGTAGCACAGGGACCTGTCAGCTCATATGGAGTCCCATGAGCATGCACTTGGGTGGTTGATGCAGCAGCTGTACTCTGGCCAGGCTAGTGCCAGGCTGGCCACGCTTATCAGATGAGGGATCATGAGGTGCACAGGCTGCGTCACACAGGTCCTCAAGGCTGCTATGATTCCATGCCCCTTCAGAAAACACGCGCCATTGATGTTGGTAGTCTTGTCCGCATCTTGCGGTTGCCAATGGCAGCAGCAGATGGCAGGCTGGCTAGAGCTAAGCACGCACAGCAAGCCAGGAACACAACTACTGAACATTAAGCCATCATATCTGCTCAATTCGGATGAAAGAGGGCTTACAGCAGCTCAGGATGCAGGCTCGGCTGCTCTGGGTTCCGTAAATTGGTTCGTGCGCACGCATGCGGCAGGCAACGGAAGAAAGCACTGCGACTGCCTACATAGGCTGCGACGCCTGCAATTATCAGCGATTACACACGTCATCCGCCCATGACGTTCCACTTGACAAACTCCACCTGCTTCCTACGCCGGTCCGGTGACGCCAGACACGCACGTGACGTGTCAGGCTGCTGGCACCAGCACCAAAGCTAAGCTCCTGATCCTTGAACCCACACGATTGGTTGCTGAAACAGTATTAGAGCGACATGTCCCGCCCTGCTGGCGCCGAACGGCGAGTCAGTTGCAAATCCCATAATGCAGCAGCCTGACTGACTGAGTACTGGCAGCGTGCCTGTTGTACAAGTCTGCCATGGCCACTCCAGAGGCAGGGTTACTTTTTTTGGTGGGATTATTCATCATGAGCAACTGCCACGCAGACTGCATGCCAACACTAGCACGTGCATGCTGGATATGCCAGCTGCAATGCCCATGGCCATTGCTGTGGTAGCACCACAACGCCTCAGGACTCTAATGCCAGTTCATCAACTGCGTTCATTTGTTCGATTTAGTTAGTGTATGGCTGTGCGGGGTCACTGTTGTAGGCATATGAAGACAGCAAAAGGAGCGCTTGAAAGCCATGATCATTTCGTTACACATACCTGTCACAGGACAGGTGAGGCACCAGTACACATGCATATGCCTCAAGCTCAGAAGACCAGGCATAGCCAGCCAGTGAACAAAAACCACCCTGTCACAGGGCAGGAGTAGGTATTGCTCCGCTGCTCCGCACACATTGCCTCATTGCCATCATTTATCGCTAAGGATGAACACACAAACATAATACAGTCTGCGACTGTGCACAACTCATCGCAACAACTTTGGGTGCTGTCAGTGAACAGCACGCCATGCCAACTATCCATGCAGCTGTCCAGGACAGATTCATCGACACAGAGGTAGGCATCATACAAGCTACACAAAACCATACTCATACGTGCAGTAAGACACGACCCCAGCTCTGCGACAGGTTTGCAAACACTGTGCAAACTTGAAAGACGCACCTCAAGTGCCATAACAGCACACAAAGCTAGCTCGCTGTCTCAGCACCAGCCGGTCTACGTAGTGCAACCACTAACCTGCACTCATGTATGCTGTGCGCTGGCACCACCATATCGTAGCAGTGCTGTATGCACACAAAGTGCCTCAGGCAACTGGCACATTGACACTGTCACGCTACGGTAGCGCAACAATGCTTGCAATGCAACCTGGATGATGTGCACAGGCACAATAATAGGATGCATTAGCATTCACGACAATGCAGCATACTGTTCATTATGATGTATGCATGCATGCAAAGTACTGTGCTGCCACAGCACCAACACTAGCAACATTTGCAAGTGAGTACGGCACAAACAAGCCTAGCAACATCAGCAACAAGTGCATACTCCTCACCCAACATTCATTCAAAAGCAATATCAAACATCATGGTTGCCCTGAAGCAGCACAATGTTTCACAAACAGGCCGGTCAGCTGCACTGCCTGCAAACTACAACACTTGGCGCAACTACTGCATGTGCATGCAGACACAAGTGTGTCAGAGAGCACTCTGTAAGGGCTGTGCCTTACTTGCCGCTGCCAGCCACGCTAGTAGACTCTGCGAACGCTCTTGCAGAGCAAGCGCTGTTGAAGTTGTTGAACCAGTCATCAGAGCCAGCCGCAGCCCTGGCATCAGCAAACGCCTTGGCATTGGTGAAAGCAAAGTCATCGTAGCCGCCACCGCTGAATGCGGATCCTGATGCATATGCCCGGGCAGCAGACTGGCAGGCGGAACCGGAGGGGTGCTCATACTCATGGCGATCGCAGTCGTCGTGGCAGTTGTCATCGTGGTCGTCATAAATAGGACGCTGGAAGGAGCCGCTGCTAGCAGCAGCCTCGGCGCGTGCTCTGGCAATGGCAACTAGATAATGGAGGTGTCAGGACATGGTGGCATGTGGCAGGGCAGTTGCAGCAGCAGTGGCGGTCAAAGATGTCTGTGCAGCAGGGTGTTTGCAGGTCAAACATGTTGGTGGTATGCATTGTTTCATCAGGTATCTGCACTGCAATCACGACTGCATGGGGGGTGCCATGGGCTCCTGCTCGTACGAATACTGCACTGCACACTTAATGCAGTGGCAGCTGTGTACAGCTGCCAAGCAGCTGCTGCACGACATGGGGGGTGCCATGGCCAGGTAGCTTCAGCTGCAGCATGCCTGACAACTGTCCAGGAAGCAATCTGCTGCTGCATGCACAGGCCCGAAGCATGAGCTGCTTAGTATATGTTCCAGGTTGCAACAATTGGCGCTGCTAAGGGCTGCCACCCACCATTGATATCATCATCATGGAAGTCCAGCATCTTGCGGTTGCCACTGGCAGCAGCAGCAGATGGCAGGCTGGCCAGAGCTACGCAAGCACAGCAAGCCAGGAACACAATCATCATCATCCTTGAAGCCATCTTAGTCGCTCGGGTGATATCGGAGAGGGGTTTCAACAGCTGAGGTGTGCTGGTAGGTCTGGGTAGGTCTCCTTTTGGTGCACACGTACAACAAGATCAAAAGCAATGTTGATGGACGGCACATGAGATCAGCCTATATACCTTGACGTGCGAGACAGGAAGGATTATCGCATAACGAAACCGCCCATGACGCATTAAAATTACTCGACAAACGCCACCTGCCGCCTTCGCCGGTCCGGCGACGCCAGAAATGCATACGTGTCGGGCTCCTAGCTTCAGCATCGCAGCTCGGGTGCTAAAGGTGTTATTATGATTACAAGAAGAGTGTACCTTGAGGCATCCACGAGGGACCCCGGCTATAGGCGAGCACTACAAGTCCCAAGATGCAAGCATGAGTAAAGCCTGCTGCAGCAATACTGTACGCAGGTGTGATGATGACCTTCACCACGAACGTCAACCATGCTTGCTGCTTGCGTGTCTCAGACAAATATGTAATCGCCAACACCTGCATCAACATCAACAGGTTGAGCCTCTGTGATGCAGCAGCAGCCTGGCGCCTGCACATTCACTACTGCCCAGGCGCTTGCCAATGGTGCCTGCTGCAGGCGGCAAAGCATGCAACCTGTGACAACCACGATATATTACCAGCAGACAGCCAGTTGAGCAAGGGCTCGACGACTTTCAGCAGAAACAAGCACACGCTTACAACAGCCTTGATGATCAGCCATCAAACCCCTACACTCTTCACAAGAGATTTGAAAGCAACACGGCTGAAAAGTATAGTGCGGCTCCTTAATAAAAGCAACCCATCAGCTGCAGCCACACCAAGGTTATCGCTCTCGCCTGCTGCCAGCTGCACCCGCAGCTCTACGCAGCCGCGCAGCGCCAGGCCCAGCAGCTGGCTCAGTTGGCAGGCCCACCCTGCTGCTGTCACAGCTGCTGCTGTGCTGCAGTGCTGCTACTGACTGCATGGTGGAGCTGGTCCAGGCAGTGGCGCCCTTGTCTGCCACCGCCTTTGCTGCACTGTCGTTGATGTCCTGCGCAGCGCAACGCAGGGAAACAGAACACATGGTAAGCAGAGAGCAGAAACAGATCAACCACTCGATTGACCCCTGGAGGCAAACCTACAGACTTTGCAAAGCACTCTGCGTCAAATGCAGCAGGGCTAGCATCATATGTCCTTGGTGGCGGCTGCAGTTCTTCACACAACAGGACCACTGCACTTCGCCTGCGCAAATCCCTGCCCATTATCAGCTAGCTCCAGCGCAAAGGCAAGCGTACCTAGTTGGTGCGCACAAACATCTACGCAGGCAGGCTGCTGATGGCCATACCCATCAAAATTGGCCCTCACCATGAGCAGTTGCCGCCCCAGCTCCTGCAGCTTCGCCCCCAGGCTGCCCGGTGCATCAGGCGCCTCAGGGCCTCCAAGCTGCGAGCCCTCCTCACTCAGCCGGGGCTCCCTGCCAGGCCGCCCGCCAGCCCGCGCACCACGCCTGCCACCAGGCTTGGCGCCTGAGGGGCCATCGTCGCAAGCTACACCAATGGCGCGCAGCAGCGCCAGCGTGTGGTCCTGGGAAAGCAGCAGCAGCAGCAGCGAGGGTTTGTAGGGATGAGTCAGGGGCCACCGTCTGCTTTACATCACATCACATCACATTACGTGCTGCAATCAACCATGAGTGGGAACGCCAATGAATAGCCAATGGGAGGCTCACTGAGACCCTAATGGGGGCGGGGGGCCAAACATGATCTCATTCGCTAGAGATCTCATTTACATGTGTACGCATGTCCAACCTTGGGTCTGAGTCAGACATTCCTGCGCAAATACAAGGCAAATTACTCTTTTCGCTGTCCGCTGCCATTGCATGCAAAATGATTTGCGGCGCTGGTGTCGCTGTGCTGCTCACCTGGCTGAGTGCTTTAGGCATGACCAGCGGGTGCGCCTTCTCATACTCTGACACGTAGTTGGCAGCATCTTCACTATCCTCAGGCAGCAGGTAGGCAGCATCACCTGATGCGGCAGCAGTGGTTGGCTTGCCTGTGCTTGTGCTGGTGACAGCTGCCGCTGCTGCAGGCTGCGGTCGCTTCCACAAGCGCAGCGCACCATCCCAGCTGCTGGTGATGTAGCAGTCTAGGGCGTGCACATAGCCGATGCCGCTGATGATGTCAGAGTGGCCTTGGAACCTGGACAGCAGAGTGCATGGTGCAGCAGGCACAGCACAACTTGTTGAACTTGGCTCCAAGTGGTGGCGCTGCCTGCGGGTAGCTATAGAGCATGCTAGTACTTGGAAGTCACCATGTCATGACTGCTTGCTTGCTTAGGGGTTACTCTGTTGCTCAGGCAATGGTTGCAACAGGCAGTCGAGTGCAGCTGCTGCTTCTGATGGTGTCAGGACCGTTGCAGTGCTTGTGGTTGTACAGCCCCATCTATTACTTCATTGCTGCTCACCTCGCAAGTGGCACTGCCCCAGCGGCCAGGTCATACAGGTAGGCACTCTTGTCAGCAGTAGACACCAGCAGCAGCCGGTTGACCTCATCTACAAACAGGTACCTGCAGCGAACAACAGCAACAAGTTCGGCACTTTGATCGACCGTATGTCCTCATACCCTGTGGGCCTGAGCCGCCACACGTGCCGCTGCATGTTGCACCTTCTGTGGCGATGCATGCAGCACATCCTGCCCACCTGGCGCTGCCTCCTTTGAGCGGGATGGCTGCCAGCTTCTCCCCCTTGGTGCTCCACAGCCGCAGCAGTTCATCGTCTGCTGCTGTCACCCAGGCCTCCTTGAGGGCCACCCAGCGCACCTGGCAGCAGCAGGCAGCAAGCCGCAGCGCGCATGTGCACGGCTGACGCATTACTACTGTTGACAGCAACGTTGCTTTGGCGATTCTCTACTGTACACGGCATTGCGGATGCTGCTTGAATTCCCTGTAGCTAGCTCGGCCGCGCACAACTTGCAGCTGAGCTGCACATGGCATGGCAAGTGCTCTCAGCCACTCACTTGTGTGACCTCTGGCACGTCTTCATTTGCGTGTGCGATGGCCTCCGCCACAATAGCTGGCAGCCCACTGCCGTGCTGCTGCTGCTGCGCTGGCCCCTTCCCAGCCCCAGCTGCTGCCAGCCCATCGATATCAGAGCGCGTCAACCACTGCATGTTATTCTTGCCATTAGGGTTCACGTCTGACGGTGTTTGCTGCTTGCTGGGGCTTGCAGAGTTGGGTCGTGTGGCTGGGTCCGAGTGGTCCAGCACTAGGGTGAGCCGAGGCTGTGTGGGCTTGGCCATGGACCAGACCTTGACCTTGCTGCCCATGCCGCACGTGGCTACTTCTTGACGAGCAGGGCAGTGCTCCAAGCACTGGATGGGCGTGTTGTGCGCGTCCTGCTCGGCCTGCAGAGGCATGAAGTGCCGCAGGTGAGGCAGCACAGCCAGTGAGGCCTGCAGAGGCATGAAGTGCCGCAGGTGAGGCAGCACAGCCAGTGAGGCCTGCAGAGGCATGAAGTGCCGCAGGTGAGGCAGCACAGCCAGTGAGGCCTGCAGAGGCATGAAGTGCCGCAGGTGAGGCAGCACAGCCAGGTGAAGTGCCGCAGGTGAGGCAGCACAGCCAGGTGAAGTGCCGCAGGTGAGGCAGCACAGCCAGGTGAAGTGCCGCAGGTGAGGCAGCACAGCCAGTGTTGCTGGCGGGTGGGTTGTGTATTACGCGCAGGTGCATGGTGAAGGTGCCAGGTAGACCGTAGCCTGCATTCTTCAGGGTAACGGCTGCACACAGCTAGCATGCCCCAGGGACAAATGCATCACTCCAGCTTGGTGTACAGAGGCCAGCATAGCAACTGTTCACCAAAGGCACCTGCTAGTGAACAAAGAATTTGTACACGTCCACAGCGTGGCACACTCACGTGCAGCTGCTTCATGGTGCGCAGGTCCCACACGCGCAAGCTCCTGTCCTCGCTGCAGCTCAGCACCAGCCCACCAGGCAGTGCTGCCAGCCCCGTCACCTTGCCCTCGTGCCCCGTCAGCACAGTCGGCAGCTGGACTGCGTCGCCTGCTGCACTCGCTGCATGGCCTTCCAGGTAGTTCAGCTTGATGCTGCCGTCCTCACAGCCTGACACGATGCACTGCTGATCTGGCAGGTGCAGCAGGCACAGCACGCTGCAGTCTGCTACTGGCGTGTCCTCCTGCGAGGGCATGAGCAGCTCGCACCAACAGATGTGATAGCGTCTGGTGCAATGTGCTCGCGCGCACCAACAGATGTGTCAGCGTCTGGTGCGGTGTACTTGCAATGCAGGGCAACAAGCATTGTGCCATGATGCTCATGCACAGGCGCAACCAGGAATGAGGCGCCATCACAGTGCAATACATGTTGTAGCCACTGGAAAACAACGCCGCAGCATGAACGATATCAACGGAGCAGTCGCACTCACCACTAGCCTGTACACATCACAGTTCTGTTCAGCGTCCAACTCCCAGCTGCACACATGGCCGTCTGCGCTGAAGGAGTACAGCGACTGGTCAAACGCGTCCTGGGAGCCGTTGCAGCCCTGGCACACAAGCAGCCCCTCAACCCAGTCTTCATGTGCGTTGAACACCCTGCAGCAGCAGCAGCAGTGGGATGGGTTGGCACACAAGCGAAGACAGCGAAACACTCAGCCACATGGAGGCTACAGGCAGTTGCAGGCCTCCATGCTTGCTGGAATGCACCACTTGCTGGACTAGCCAAGAAGGTTCAAGTATCCAGAAAGCACAATGCAATTGATGCTGCTGTGGCATAGGACAGGTGCCAGTCAGTGCGCACTTTACCTGTGTGCTGCATGGGGGTTGTACTGCCACACCACCAGCTGCCGCTGCGCTGTGCCTGCCAGCACGAGGTCGCTGCCAGGAGGCGCATACAGCAGCTCCACAGCATGCTCCTGCAGGCATTGCAACGCATCTTTGCTCAAACCCAGTTGCTACTTGCTGCACCACGTGGTCAGGCATGTTGGGTGCACATGATCGTCTTACAGATGAAGCAGATGCATTGCTGCTGACTCGGCAGGCCTGACAAGTGCTTGACTTGCCTGCAGCTGGTTTGGCTGTGCCACATACTCCGTGATGACTGCTGGTGCACGGGGGTCCAGTGCAGCCAGCTTGCCTGCGCGCCCTGTGGCCCACCAGTGGTTGCAGTGTGGCATGTACGCGCAGCTGATGGGCTTGTTGCTCAGGCCCTCAAACTTATCTAGGCACCTGTAACATCAGCGGAGGGCACACATCATACGATCAGCAGGCCACATTACTCTCTCTGCCCACAGCAAGTCATGTTACTCGACTACAAGATGTAGGAACCAGTCAAGTGGCTGGTCTACATGGTCACTGACTAAGCCAACACTGCTTCTACATCGTGGTCAAACCTACATCACATCCTGGACGAACCAAAAGCAGCTGTTCCACCCCGACCAGCCCACCTGCCCTCCACGCTCCACACCCGCAGTGCACCATCCAGGCTGCCAGCCAGCAGCACATTGTTGTGCGGGTCAAAAGCCAGGCTGGTGAGGCCTGCATGTGCGCAGTCCTTCACGCGCTTGAAGGCCTCCTTGGGCTTGTCCAGCTTGTCGACATCGTAGCTGCAGATGCAGCGGTCAAACCTGCGCAGTGCCGTACACGGAAACAGCAAGTTGTTGTTGCCAGCTGCCACAGCTTGAAGTTCCAGAGAACAGCTAAGAACAAGGCCTGGATGGAAGGAATGTAGGTACAGTGGTGCATGCCTGATGAAGTAAGGCTGCTGACATGCGGCACATGCGCTGCTGTTGCATGTATGCAGCTTGCACACCTAACACCGCATTGCAAGCGCCTCCTGCAAGCTCACCCTGCTGTGAAGATTTTGCCGCCCTCCGTGATAACGATGCAATTCACCACATCTGTGTGGCACACCCCGTAGTAGTCCTCCTCACGCTGCCTGCTGCCATACACAAGCCCAGCAGCAGACCCTGCCCCTCTGCTGCCACCAGCTGCTGCTTTCAGCCTGCTGCCACTGGTGTTGGTGCTGGCAGCTGCCTCAGAAATCGTGTCACCACCTGCAACCGAGCCTGCTGCTGCTGTGTCTGCTGCTGCTTCACTTGCTTGCGCGGCTGCTAGCAAGTCTGGCTGCTCATCGTCAAGCTCCTGCGTGATCCTGGCCCCACCTTCCTGCAAGCCATATCGGTCAACATTTGTGTAGGCTTTGGTGTGTGTTGTTATTGTTGCTGGGTGGATGTTGTGCTGACTGCTGCACAAAATGTCTGTGTCATATCTGGTGCCAGCAAGCTGAGGTCGCCGCCACAACCATCTTGCCTCCTGCTGTCCCCGCAACGCAACTGCTGGCAGAGGTATCAAAACCAGCGCGCACCTTCCTGCCCAGCATCTCCACTCCTATGGCTGCGCAGCTGCCAGGCCGCTGGTGCTGCCTCCATCCCTTGAAGGCAGGGCACACACGCCGCAGCACCTGCGGGGCATCTGAGCAGCCTGGGCCTCCAGCACTGCCCAAGCCACCTGCTGCTGTGGAAACAGGGCTGTCTTGCTGCTGCTGCAGCTGCTGGCGTGCTGTTGGCTGCGCGTTGTGGCGTGCATGCTTCAGGCGCAGCACGTCTGACATGTCCACCTGTGGCAGCAGCATCAACAGCATAAGCGCCAGAAGCAATTGCAGACAGTGCGACAGCAGTAGGACAGCCTGCTGCTGCACAACACCCCTACTGCTGCTGTTTTTTTTGTGGAAAGTGCTGCTGATGGCGACGGAGGCGCGCATGAAGCCGGATGGCGCTGGCGTTGCTGCTAAGCTGCTGCTGTTATGTCACCTTGTAGATGTGCATCACGCTGTTGCCGCCTGCCACCAGGATGCGGTGCTTGCTGCTCCAGGCCATGCTGAACACTTGCCAGCCTGTGGGCACAACCTGCAGGTGCACCAGCACGCAAGTACGGCACGTTTTAGGCTGTCATGTTGCTACAGCACAACAACTGCTTAAAGGATAGCTTATGCTGGGGATGAACATGGCAACTGTTGCAGCCAGGATGCTGCGCCCTCCGTGCAACTGCCAACCATGTTGAGTACGTGCCGGCTGGTAAGCATGTTACAGCAGATCATCGCAGTGTGTAATGCTGCATCTGCTTGTACGACTTACCTGCAGCAAGCTGCCCTTGTCTGTCCACACGCCTATGCTGCCATCTATGGATCCGGAGAACAGCAGCTTGACGCTGGAGGCATACGCCAGGCAGGTGACCATGCCCTTGTGCACAGCCTGGCTGCGCAAGCGCTGGCCTGTCTTCAAGTCCCAGACCTGACAGCACAAATAACAGCAGTTACATGTGACTCAGGCATTAGTTACCTGAAATTTAAATACAATATGGCACAGACGTGGCTTGCTGATGCAGCAGGAGCACAGCAGGGCGCACCTTGATGGCGCGGTCACCCTCAGCTGCTGTGTACACCTCCCGCTTGACGCGGTTAAAGGCAATGGCCGCCAAACTGTCCTCATGAGCGCCATTGATGACCTGGATGATTTCCATAGCCATGGCTGTGCGTTGCTGCTGATGCTATTGCTGCTGCTGGTCAATTCAAGCAGGCTGCATAAGCATCAGCAAGTGGCCAAGGACAGATGGCAACAGCAGTGGCAGGCATGGCACGCTGCCTCATCGTATGCTAAGTGTTTCTCTTCTTAAACATAGTACATCAATTTGGTTGACCATTAGTTCCCGGGTGGCTTCAACCTGAACAGCTGGTTTGAACAAGGGTTGTTGCAGAGGAACAGCCACCACGCGTAGAAGCAGAAAAAATAATTGAGTGCAACAGATTAAACCATAACGTTCAATACAGTTGCCTTTGGCTATTCAGCCGAGCCGAAACTTGCATGTGACACAGTTTGAGCGGGTTGCAGGGTTCCTGAGCTACGGGCGTCTGCTGGGGCTTCGGAAGTAACACACTAGCCAACCCACCCATGTGCATTTCATATTCGCGTGCGCTCGTTTGCCTCTTCTGGTTTACGTCACACCCGATCAACCCATTGCAAGCTGCATTTCTTGCAAGTTACGTTTGATCTGATTATTTGGGCTTCTAAAAGTAGTGTTTGGCACAAGGCAGACCGCGTCAGCCTTGGGACTAAAGCGCATCAGCACGGCAAACGTCTGTGGCAGCGTTGTGAACAATCGACGGCAGGAGTGCATGTTGTTTCTGCAAGGTTTTAGATGAGACAAAAGGCACCGAGTTTACAGGTGTGCAGCCTGCAGGCTTGGCTTCAGAAGGCATACGTGCAGTATGTGCTGCAGGCAGTGCTTGCTGGGGAGAACATCACCATGCAAGCATCACCCGTTCATAGCACAGCATTGTTGTTGATCTTACGCCTTCTCTTGATTTCAAATCAAAGCTTGCATCACCCATGCTTGCTCGGGCTCCTGCTGGCGCAGCATCAGCATTCAATGCTGCAGTGCAGCGCTGCTGTTGAGACTGCGGATTCATATGGACACCTGTGTATCCTTGCCTTGGCCCAAACATACGCTCCAACACTACTTCACATACAACATATGTATCTGCAATCAGCGGCTCTGCGGATGCTGTCGTGGTGTGGCTGTTGTTGCTTGCAGGAAGCCCTGCCCAACCCCAGCATCAGCAATGTTGAGCTGGTGCCGCAGCTGCAGGACTGGGCAGATGAAGCAGGCGATGCAGAGCGCTGCAAGCTGTTCAGCAAGAAAGCAGTCAGGGATGCGTTTGCAGCACGTGTAACACAGGTGGGCCTGGCTTTGCTGTGCACAACACGTGTCCGAGGTTCGTCTATTGGTCCACTGCACCTGCAAGTACGCACGCTGCAGGACGCACAAGCTTGCCAGAAGGCATGGGTGGCATGGCTGAAAAGTGCTGTAGCTCTGCATGTTTCATTTCCATAGCCAAGGCAACTGGGCCACGCTCGCACAGCGTTATGCATCACTTTCAGTGCTGGCGGGGTCTGCTGGCCGCATGACTCACCAACCAACACCTGCTACACCGCTCGAGCTGTCCACTGCATTACGTAGAACCCTCTTTTGCCTCATCTCCATCGAACTGATGGCAAGCCATCATGCTGCCGCTGCGCTTGCTGCTGCAGGTGTGTACAGCCTGCACTGCTGCGCTGGACGTGGTTGATGGGGACGCAGCAGCACGCGATGACCAGGTGCTACTGCAGCTGTCTGTGCTGGAGCGGCTGCTGAGCCTCATACCACAGGAAGTGGGGTGAGTGGGCCGCGGCGTTGTTGGCTGTTGACAGCATAGCATTACTGGAGCACAGAACGCCACAGCTGAGAGGCTGAGTATGCTTTGCCAGCCACCTTGGCTGGTCACATGCTGTGGCCTACCTGCCTTCTTATGCAAGTATGCATACTCGCATGTTGCGTGCTGGAAGCTGCATGTGCACTTGTGGCATGGGATTGTAATCCGGCACTGCTGCGTGTTTGCTATGCTGCCTGCACACTTTGCAGTAACCACCGCATCGCGCAGCACCTGCTGGGTGCCAGTGACCTGCCTAAGGCCCTGGCCGCTGCCCTGCAGTGCATACTGACGCTGGCTGAGCAGGTGAGCACACAGCAGCAGCAGCAGCAGTATCTCAGCAGTAGTGGTCATTTGTTGCGTGAAGGTCCGTGCAGTGCTGCATGCTGCGCTGAAAGGACATCGTTGCATCTGTCTCTGCCCCTGCACACATTCTTTGCCTCCTTCTGCATGGTGCTGCAGAGTGCTCACATGTAAAGTCACTGCACATGTAACACTGTCTCACAGCATACTGCAAGCTCTAATACTTGCAGTGCTTGCTATCCAAAAGCACTGCGCTATCAACATCTAACCCC
Source organism: Tetradesmus lagerheimii (assembly GCA_902809745.2). NCBI lineage: Eukaryota > Viridiplantae > Chlorophyta > Chlorophyceae > Sphaeropleales > Scenedesmaceae > Tetradesmus > Tetradesmus lagerheimii. Next base: position 34,598 of record CADDIJ020001552.1, on the reverse strand, counting down.
TCCTGTTTTGGGCGTGCAGTACCCTGCGGGGACGCACTGCGCCCCCCGCAGTGGAGGGTGACGAGGGTGATGCAAGAACAGCGCTGCACTTCGCACTGCACGCGCACACATTGCTCCACATAGTCCTGCAGAGTGCGCACATCACAAACAACATGCTCGAAGCTTCAATACATGCAGCACTTGCTAGCCAACAGCACTGCGCTATATTATAGCAATCCCCATCCCCCTGTTCTGTACTTGCAGTACCCTGCGCCCCCTGTAGTGCAGGATGACGAGGGTGATGCAAGAACAGCACTGCACTCCGCACTGCACCTGCATACAGCGTGTGCATTGCTCCACATAGTCCTGCAGAGTGCGCACATCACAAACAACATGCTCCAAGCTTCAATACATGCAGTGCTTGCTAGCCAACAGCACTGCGCTGTTTGCACACAACCTCTCCTTTTCTGCGCGCGCAGTACCCTGCGCCCCCCGCAGTGGAGGGTGACGAGGGTGATGTGGCGTGGCAGGTGTGCTACACAGGCAGGGGCCTGACCACACTGGTCATGGACATCGCCTACTGGAGCTGCCCCACTGCAAACGCTGCACAGCTCAGCCAGATGCCAGGTGAGGCTGCTGCGCTGCTGCTGTCATGCATGTGGATGCAGTGTGCTGTGCTGTGCTTGTTTCACAGGTTGTGCCCACACATGCTGTGTTTGACCCTGTATGACCTGCATACCTGGAGCTGCACAAGCTGCAGTCACCCCCACAGTTGTGCTGTGCATCGGCCTCCTCATTGATGTGCTTCTGATGTTTGGCTGTGTCCCGTGGTTGCTGCTGCAGGAACCTTGGGCGGCTCGCAGATGAATGGCGCCAAGAGCGAGGGCACCGGTCGTGACGTGGTGGCGCCCGCACTGCTGGGGCCTCTGCTGGAACTGGCCTGCATGGACAACAGGTGTGGCGCAGCGGCAGCGACGCTGTGTGGTTGTATCTGCTTGGCAGCCAGGGCCACCCATGCAGCCACCAGCACGACGCTGTCCACATTATCTGCATGATCGCAGTGTCTATGGTCGGTCACAGTTCTGTTGGATCACAGTGCTGTTGTTTCATTTGCTATGTGCCTGCTTGATGGGGCCACTGCTGGACCTGGCCTGCATGGACAACAGGTGCGGCGCTGCGGCAGCGACTCTGTGCTGCTGTCTGCTTGGCAGCCAGGGCCAGTGGTGCGGTGTAGCGGCAAGAACGCTGTGTCCCAATCAGTGTGTCGTATCTGCTTGGCAGCCAGGGCTAGCCATGGTGCATCGCAGGCTGCCCTGCAATGTGCAGCCACCGGCATGTGGCTGTACAATCTGCTCGCAGTGACTATAGATCTTCGGACGTTGGCGTGCTGTCAGATCATGCTGCGCTATGTGCCTGCTCGGATTTCTCTCATGTTGCCTCGCTTCGCTGACGCATTGCTCTGTCGCAACCTTACTACTCGCTTCGGCGAGGCGCCGCTGGTCAGATCATGCTGCGCTAAGTGACTGTTTTGGACCTTCTCATCTTGCCTTGCTGACCCATCGCCCTGCTCACCTGCAGCCTCACGCCAGCTTACTACTCGCTGCGGCGAGGCGCCACTGGTGCGCTGTTCTGATCATGCTGCGCTGTGTGACTGTTTTGGACCTTCTCATCTTGCCTTGCTGATGCATCGCCCTGTTGCAACCTGCAGCCTCACGCCAGCTTACTACTCGCTGCGGCGAGGCGCCACTGGTGCGCTGTTCTGATCATGCTGCTTTAAGTGACAGTTTCTGATCTTCTCATCTTGCCTTGCTGATGCATCGCCCTGTTGCCACCTGCAGCCTGACGCCAGCTTACTACTCGCTGCGGCGAGGTGCCACTGGTGCACTGCGGGAGCTCGTCACTGGCAGCCGCATCGCGCAGCGCCGCCTGCTGGGCCCTGAGCACGCAGCTGCATACGCCACACTGATGGGGCGTGTGCTGCAGGAGTGCGGGGACCACCAGACCCAGGTAGGGGCTGATTATGGGCTGTTTGGGCGCTTGGAGAGGCCAGGGGGTGGCTCGTGCGTACCGTTTTGTGGTGTGTCTGTTGCTGTTTGCTGCAGTAGTGTCAGTTAGACAGCTATGTGGGCTGTGGTGCTTGCCTTGCTAGGTGCTGCAGCTGCTGCAAGCGCTCTGTCAGCCCTGCTGTAAGCATCTGCAACTCAATTCCTGTTCTTCCTTGCTGCTGCCGGTGCTGCTGCTGCTGCTGCTGCAGGTTGACCTGTTTGAGGTGCTGTACCGCTGTGGCAGGGGCATGGGGGAGAAGGCGTACAGGCAGCACCTGGACGCACAGGTGGGCGCAGCATTGCTGTGCCAAGTGCATACGATTCTACATGCAGTCAGCTGTGGGTGCCATGCATGGTACACTTGTGCCAGCTCCAGCATGTATCATATGCACTTGAATTCTGCTCATCGCCAGCAGCAAGCTCGTTGCCTGATGGGCACGGTGTGTTTTTGTAATCTTTGCGTACTAAATGTGACTCGAGCATGTGGTGCTGTTGCTGCTGCTGCAGATGCGTGGGCTGCTGGCGCAGCTAGTGGCCAAGGACGCGTCAGGCCTGGACCTGCCAACAGAGCTGCAGGCGTTGACAGCAGCATACAACAGCCAGCTTGACAGACCCAGGTGCGACACAGCAGCAGCAGCAGCTTTGTGAGGGTGCTGTGTGCGTTCAGTTACCGCCATTGTCTGGCTTGCACAGCATGCTACATCTGGCACACACAGCACAATATGCATATGGTCTTGTGCCTTCTGGGTAGTAAGATGTTGGTCCTTGTGCACGCCTGCTGCTGACAACCTCATGCTGGCTGTGCTGCTGCTGCTGCTGCAGTGTGGTGCTTGTTGAGGCCAGAACTGTGCGCATGTCGTGCCCCAGCGTGGTGTCACCCAACCCTGACAACATGATCGTAGCGCTGGGGGACGGCCACCTCAGCCTGCAGGTGCTGGTCACAGGGGTGCAGGTGAGGACAGCTGGCGGCAGTTGAGGTGTAAAATAGGCTGTCCAGGTGCATGTGTGCAGGTGGCAGCTGGGGCCGGTCACCTCAGCCTGCAGGTGCTGGTCACAGGGGTGCAGGTGAGGACAGCTGGCGGCACAGGGGCTGCGCATGGCAATTGCTATGCAGGCAGCAGAGAGGGGTGTTGTGCACAAGCAACGTCGATGGCATCCTTTTGGACTTGCAACCTGCCAGAGCCATTGGTGTTCTTCCAACACATGTGCAGGTGGAGCCAAAGCCCGGCTGTACATGTGCTCTGCTGAAGTGTTGCCCTGAAGATGCTCCACAGCAGTAGCTGATCGCTTGGTGCTCGCCAGTGAACAAAGCAATAACAGATCGCTTGATGTGTGCCTGTGCAGTTCACTCTACACAATGTAATTACACAGCTGTGCATACCGTGCATGGTGTAAGCCGTTCATGGCAGTTGCCGGACCGCTGAATTGCTGATTAGCCTCATATTGTGTTGCCACAGGGTGTGCTCCCCGAGGAGGAGCAGCTGGACATCAACATGTTTGTGCAATGTACTTCTTCTGCAGCTAGTGATTATTGTGTGTGTTTGCCTGCATCACACGCTGTGCTGCACTGCTGCAGGGTGAGCCCCCCGAGGAGGAGCAGCTGGACATCAATTACGGCAACATCCACCGCGTCGTCACCAGCCTGGGCAGCCCGGGCTACCACCCAGCCTTTGCAGGACGACACCTGGCACAGCTGCAGGTGCGCTGCGCTGTGCTGCATTCACATACATATATTTGATACATGCATATGGTGCCTGGATGTCAGAGCCCCCTTGCTGGTTGTGTTGTGACTCCTGGCCATTCTTTGCAGGACAACACCTGGCAGAGCTGCAGGTGCGCTGCACTGCGCTGTATGGTGCCTGTAGTGTCTGGATGTCAGAGCCCTCATGCTGGTTGTGTTGTGCTGTGTGGCTTCTGGCCTGCTTTGCAGTGCTTGCCTGGCAGGCTGCAGATTGCTGCACTGCGCTGTATGGTGCCTGAATTAGTGACAGTGCGGGCGTGCTGGATGTGTTGTGCTTATTGTCTGGCCATTGCTTTGGGACAACATCTGGCAGAGCCAAGGTGCGCTGCACTGCGCTGTATGGTGCCTGTAGTGTCTTGATGACAGTGCAGGCGTGCTGGTTGTGTTGTGCTGTGTGGCTTCTGGCCATTCTTTGCAGGACAACACCTGGCAGAGCTGCAGGTGCGCTGCGCTGTATGGTGCCTGTAGTGTCTGGATGTCAAATTTCATGCTGGTTACGTGTTGATGTATTGTGGCTTCTGGCCATTCTTTTGCAGGCAACACCTGGCAGGCTTTACAGGTGCGCTTTACTGCGCTGTATGGTGCCTGTAGTGTCTGGATGACAGTGCAGGCGTGCTGGTTGTGTTGTGCTGTGTGGCTTCTGGCCATTCTTTGCAGGACAACACCTGGCAGAGCTGCAGGTGCGCTGCACTGCGCTGTATGGTGCCTGTAGTGTCTGGATGACAGTGCAGGCGTGCTGGTTGTGTTGTGCTGTGTGGCTTCTGGCCATTCTTTGCAGGACAACACCTGGCAGAGCTGCAGGTGCGCTGCGCTGTATGGTGCCTGTAGTGTCTGGATGACAGTGCAGGCGTGCTGGTTGTGTTGTGCTGTGTGGCTTCTGGCCATTCTTTGCAGGACAACACCTGGCAGAGCTGCAGGTGCGCTGCACTGCGCTGTATGGTGCCTGTAGTGTCTGGATGTCAGAGCCCTCATGCTGGTTGTGTTGTGCTGTGTGGCTTCTGGCCATTCTTTGCAGGACAACACCTGGCAGAGCTGCAGGTGCGCTGCACTGCGCTGTATGGTGCCTGTAGTGTCTGGATGACAGTGCAGGCGTGCTGGTTGTGTTGTGCTGTGTGGCTTCTGGCCATCCTTTGCAGGACAACACCTGGCAGAGCTGCAGGTGCGCTGCACTGCGCTGTGTGGTGCCTGTAGTGTCTGGATGTCAGAGCTCTCATGCTGGTTGTGTTGTGCTGTGTGGCTTCTGGCCATCCTTTGGCACCTGGCAGAGCTGCAGGTGCGCTGCTATGCTGTATGGTGCCTGTAGTGTCTGGATGTCAGAGCTCTCATGCTGGTTGTGTTGTGCTGTGTGGCTTCTGGCCATCCTTTGCAGGACGACACTTGGCAGAGCTGCAGGTGCACCGCGCTGCGCTGTATGGTGCCTGTAGTGTCTGGATGACAGTGCAGGCGTGCTGGTTGTGTTGTGCTGTGTGGCTTCTGGCCATCCTTTGCAGGACAACACCTGGCAGAGCTGCAGGTGCGCTGCACTGCGCTGTGTGGTGCCTGTAGTGTCTGGATGTCAGAGCTCTCATGCTGGTTGTGTTGTGCTGTGTGGCTTCTGGCCATCCTTTGGCACCTGGCAGAGCTGCAGGTGCGCTGCTATGCTGTATGGTGCCTGTAGTGTCTGGATGTCAGAGCTCTCATGCTGGTTGTGTTGTGCTGTGTGGCTTCTGGCCATCCTTTGCAGGACGACACTTGGCAGAGCTGCAGGTGCACCGCGCTGCGCTGTATGGTGCCTGTAGTGTCTGGATGACAGTGCAGGCGTGCTGGTTGTGTAATGGAATGTGTCCAGCCTTTGCAACTGGCGGAATGGCGAGTACTTGTCGTACTTGTCCGCTCGCATGTATGTCACCGTGTGCTGCTGCCCGGTTTACGTTGTTTGTTTGTTTGTTTGTTTGATGGCAGCGCTGTCTGCATTGTGCGCCAGTGTGCTTCACTTCTGCAGCAAGTGCAGGGCAGTCATGTCGCCGTATGTACCCTCCTTGTGTGCTGCTGCTATGCATCCCCTGTGAGCCTCCCGTTGGCTCCTGAATGAGGTTGCCACTCCTGTCTGAGCGGAGCATGTACTGCTGTGTTATGTGTTGAGCTGCAGTGCAAGGCCTTCCCGGGCTGCCTGGGGCCTGAGGTGGCGGAGGCAGCAGCAGCAGCGCAGGGCCGCAGCGGCGTGGTGTTCAGCATGGGGATGGCCCTGGACGTGGTGTTCAGCGTGGGCATGGCCCTGGACACGAGCCAGCGCGACAGGCTGGTGCAGCTGCTGAGGGAGCAGGTGGGTTGGCAGGTGGTGTAGTGACGCCAGTGGACTGTCCTGCAAGCAGCTGGCTGCATGTTTGTGTTTGACGTATAGGATTGCAGTGGATCAACGTGCATCGCCCCAGCAACATCTGTCATCACTTCAGTGGGTGGCATGCGGTGGAGCATTAGTTGACTGTCCTGCAAGCAGCTGGCGGCATGTTCGCATTCAAGATGTAGGCTGCTTGATGATCAGTGTGCATCGCCCAGGCAAGCTCTGTCTTCACTTCAGTGGGTAGCATGCGGTGAAGCACCAGGCGGCTGTCCTGCAAGCAGCTGGCTGCATGTTGAGTTGCTGTTTAGGATGCAAGTTGATCAGTGTGCATCACCCAAGCAAGCTCTGCCCTTGCTCCAGTGCCTGGAAGCCTGACCTATGACATCCACGGGGTAAAGGTCTGTGCTGTTGTGCTGCCGGGTGTGCTGCCAGGTGTGCATGAAGGCCAGCCCCATTCGTACATGTGCTGATTTGACTTACTGCTGCCCTTGTGCTGCTTGCTCTACCTGCTGCTGCTGCTGGTGCTGCAGGGAGTGCTGTGCATGGAGGTCAGCCCCACCGTGCACGAGCCTTCACAGCAGGACCGCAGGGGCAGGAAGATGTCCATGTGAGGCACAGCGCTTGGCTACAGCAGAGCGTTTGCTGTCACAACCGTAGCAGAACTCAAGTTGTATGTAACACTTTGATGGCTTTTTCGTGCTTCTGCTGATGCTTGTGCCAGCTGAGCTCTGTTGATCAGTCAACATATCTAGGACCAGAGCCGGCAGCAGCATCGCGGCGGTAGAGATGCTTGTAAAGTGGTGGACGTTTGCTTGCTCCCATGCAGCATGCATACATGCACTGACTAGTTTCACTCTTGTGATGTTGCAACGTGTTGCTGCAGGGGCACCATGCCTCAGTCCTACCACAAGCAGCCGCTGCCCCTCTCCAAGACCACGCCAGCATCCAGCGCACGCCCCAATGCCCTGCACTTCACCAAATCAACACCGTCACTACAGACCAGCACACCAGCGACAGGAGCAGCAGCAGCAGTGAGCAGCAAGCCGCCATCTGGCCGCCAGCAGCAACGCAGCCGGCTAGATGCCACCACCCCTGTGCAGGACAACACAGCAGCAGCAAGGCAGGCAGGAGTGATGCCAACGGAAGCTGCTGCCGCTGCCGCAGCTGCTGCCACAGGCGCAGATGCCGCGCAGGCAGTTCTCACTGCGACCACTCCTGTACCTACTGTTGCGCAAGCTGTCGCAGCAGGTGCTGCTGCAGCTGCTGTAGCAGCAACAGATCTCTCCCTGCAGCAGCAGCAGCAGCTTGGCAGTGACTCCCAGCTGCTTGCAAACCTGGATAGCATTGCTGCTACAGCTGAGCGCGGCAAGGGGTCTGGCTAGGAGGCCTGGCAGGCAGTGCAGGACTCCCAGGAGGCAGGCAGCAGTGCAGCAGCACTGCTGGCCTAGGGGAGGCAGCAGGCAGCAGGCAGCAGTGGAGGCAGCAGCAGCAGGTTGCTGCTGCTGCTGCTGGCAAGGGAGAGGCAGCAGCAGCAGCAGCAGGTCAGACACGTGGTGGTGCTGCTGCTGGTGCGCAGGCTGATCCAAGGTCAGCTAGCAGCTGGCTGCTGCTGCAACAGCTGCAGGTGCAGCTAAGACAGCAGCAGATGCACCAGAAGAAGCTGGTGCAGCAGCTATGCCTGGTTGGATGAGTGCAGGCAAGGAGCCAGCAGCAGCAGCAGCAGGCGGCGCTGTCACCACACCGTTTGGCAACCGCACGGGCCGGGGGCTGGGTGCTACCACCCCCTCCCCTGAGCCTTCAGATGGGGCAGGGGCAGCAGCAGCACGAGAGGGAGCAGCTGTTTTTGAGCCTGGGAAGAAGACTGGCAGGGCAGCAGCAGCAGGCGCAAAGAGTGCTGCCGCGGCATCTGGTGGTGGTGGTGTTGGTGGGCGGCTTGCAGCTGGCACGCCAGGTACTGGCAAGCGCGCAAGCAGGCTCGCTGCACTGGGCGCGCTAGGTAAGAGCCCTAAGAAGGCAGCAGCAGCAGCAGCAGCAGTGCCAGCAGCAGCAGAGGAGGCAGAGGGGCAGGGTGAGGCCAAGGCTGCTATGTCTGATTTTGAGTTCCCGGTTAGCGGTGACCAGCAGAATGAGGAGGTCAGTGAGGGTGGTGCTGTTGAGATGCCTGCTGGTAAGCAGCAGGGTAGGAAGAAGCAGGCGGCAACAGCAGCAGCGAAGGGTAAGGAGGGTAAAGCAGCATCTGGCAGAGGCAAGGTAGCATCGGGCAGGGGCAAAGCTGCTGCCAAGTCAGCAGCAGCAGGTGGGAAGAGTGCGGCAGCAGCAGCAGCAGGCAAGGAAGGAGGAGAGGATGATCAGCCGCAGCCAGACCACATCATCGGCAGCAACTTTGACTTTGATCAAGCAGGCGATTCGGGATCTGATGATGAGTCGGATGAGTCAGGCAGCGTTGAGGAGTTTGCTGTGAAGGGGCGTGGCAAGGGTGGCAGCAAGGCTGCTGGTGGTAGGGGCAAGGTTGGGGCAGCAGCAGCAGAGGGAAGAAGGGCGGCAAGGCTGCTGCTGCTGTTGCTGGCAAGCAGCTGGCTGGCAGCAAGAGGAAGAAAGGTGATGCGGCAGCAGCAGCAGCAGCTGTTAATGATGATGATGAGATTGATGTGATTCCTGGCACGCTAGATGATGGGGAGGAGCAGCGTGACGCAGCAAAGCAGCCACGCAAGCAGGGGCAGGCCAGCAAGCAGGGCAGGGCTGCTGCTGCTGCTGCTGAGGCAGCAGATGAGGAGGAGGGGCACGGGGATAGCCAGCAGGAGGGAGGTGGTGGTGGTGGTGGTGCTAGGCGTCCATCACGCGCTGCCAAGGGCAAGGTGAGCTGCAATGGTGGGGTCTGCTGGTGCATAAGCTGGCGCCAACAGTTGATGTGATTTGCTGGATGTGATTTTATGAAAAACTTGAGTGATGCAGTGGCAGAATAGCAGGTGAATGTGTGGCTGGTTGCTCTGAGGACACAAATATCGCTATGCGTATTACGTGTTGCTTCAGGGCACTGTGGCGTCCCATTCAGCCTTGCTGTATGTTACATGTATCACATGACCCTACGTGACTGCACTGCATGGCACTGCATGGTGTTGCTCGTACCGTTAACAGGCGATGGAGGCGATGCAGCAGCAGCTGCATGATGGCGGCACGCAAGCAGCCCTCAACCTCACCCCGCTGCAGACAGAGCAGGACACCGCAGCAGCTGCTGCAGCTGCAGCCGCTGCTGCTGCTGCCACAGGCCTGGATGACGAGCAGCAGCAGGAGTTTGGAGGCTTTGATGCGATGGATGCAGCTGTGGAGCCAGTTGCTTCTGCTGGTGATGCTGGTGGAGGCTTCCCTGGCTTTGCTGCTGCTGCTGCTGGTCAGCAGGCTGGGCTGCAAGAGTCACCAGGTGTGCTGATCGAACACAGCTCGGTACTTCTCTTCGATAGCTTTGATAGTTTCAAATAGGCCGTGGTGTTGAGCACATTGCATAGTGCATGGCCAGAATGTGTCGCACACGCTGATGTGTGTAGCCCTGCCTTGCAGGTGGGCTCAGTGTTTGCCGGTGCAATTTGACTTCTGGGCAGCTATTGGTCATCCTTCTTCTTGACATGTGTGAGTGCCCTCTGCCGTCAACACTGCATGTGCCTGCCTTGCTGCTGTCCCCTCCCTGCAGGTGACTCAGACGATGCAGGCTTTGAGCAGCAGCTGGCAGCGCTAGCGGCAGGCAAGACAGCAGGCAAGGCCAGCGTGCCGCCTCCTGCTACTGCAGTGGGTTTGGCTGCTGCTGACATCACTCCAGAGACAATGAAGGTGAGTGGCGATGCCTAGTTGGGACCGTGGCCGGTGTGCTGCTTGGCCTCACGCTGCTGTTACTCAGCCGTGCGTGCTAACGCTCTCGATTGCCAGCTGTTTTGCATGCTGACATGTTGTCTGCGACATAGCACTGGCAGTCCGATTGTCGTGTGGAGCACAGCAGCGGCATTCAAACCTCGCATGTAAGTGTTGCTAATGTGGCGTGAAGTACTGCTCTGATCGCACTCCAGCTCAAGTCAAATGCTGTGTGTTGTGCTGGAATGTTTGCCTCTTGCAGATCACTACAGCCAAGGTGGCAAAGCGGCTGGCGCTCACAGCTGCAGCTGACAACCGCAAGCCAGCGGGCACTGCAGCCAACGCTGCCGCAAGTGCTGCAACAGCTGCTGCTGCTGCTGCTCCGCAGCTTCCCTCCCTGCTGGGTCTGCAGCTTGGTGGTGCTGGCACCGCTGCTGCACGTGGCAGACCAGCCAAGGCTGCAGCTGCTGCAGCAGCAGCAGCAGCGCCTGATAATGAGTTCAGGCTGCCTGGCTTGAGCAGTAGCCTGACAGGTGCTGCTGCTGCTGCTCCTGGGGGGCTGCTGTTGGGTGGTGCTGGCAGCAGCAATGCAGCAGCAGCACGGGCTGCTAAGGCGCGTCAAGCAGCTGCTGCTGCTGCAGCTGGGCAGTACTCTGATGAGGATGAGGATGATGAGGATGTTGGAGCAGCAGCAGATCAGGGGTGGGGTAGCTTGGGTGGTGGCAGGCGTGGTGGGGGAGGGGGTGGCAGGGCTGCTGATGCTGGCGTGATGGCGCAGCTGCTGTCTGCGTTCGAGGGAGACGATGATGGGTGCGTGGGTGGAGGTGCCTTTTGGTGCTGCTGCTACTACTGCATTGTGCGCGCCCATGGTTTCTGTTTAGGACTATTCTTTGTGTAAGCAATGCAATGCTGTGCGCCTGTTGCATTGCTGTTTGTGTTTCAGGAGCCGGTCAGCTGAATGTTCTGGAGGGGTGCTGTGCTGAGACTGAACCATGGCATGCTGTTGCTTCCCTGCTGCTGTCGCTGCTGCTGCTGCTGCAGTGATGACGATGCGGACATGGAAATGCTCCAGGCTGTGCTGATGCGCGCCTTCAAGTCCAAGCAAACCAAGCAGAAGCAGAAGCAGGCGGCACTCGTCAAGGTGAGCGCAGCAGCTGCAAGACAGCCGTGCGTCAGCCACTGCTTTTCCCTTCGCGACAACCTAAACACACATCAAGCTCTTGTGCTCTCCTTGACGTCCAAACACTCCGCCAAAGATTCATAGAAGATCTTGGCCAAGCCATGCGCTGTATGCACACACTGCAGGAGGTGCATGAGGCTGTTGCAGGTGCACTCTCGTCACTGTCTAGACAGATCTGTGCATCCATGTTTATGCGTCGCCACTGTTCCTTCCCCGGCGGCATCCTGGACACACATCAAGCTCTGGTAAACCCCTTCCACATCCAACACTCCGCATTAGATACGTAAAAGATCTTAGTCAGCTATTCATATATGCGCTGATTGTGCCCTGCAGGAGGTGCACGAGGCCGTCGCGGCGCGCCTAGTGGAGCTGGAGGAGGCGATGAACGCAGAGCTGAGCCAGCTGGCTGCAGCAGGCCAGGCGCAGCTGGCAGCACTGCAGCGCAGCCTCGGCGACAGTATGGGCGGCATTGCGCAGCTCAAGGCGCAGTTTGAGGCGCAGCTGAACGCCGCGTGGGAGGAGTATGGCGAGAACTATGCGCAGCTGGCAAGCGTGCAGGAGGTGAGGGGCCGTTGTTTCATACAGCATGAGTTGCTAGTGCTGCGTGATTTGTTTGGGCTGGCAGGGGGGAGACCTTTACGCAGCTGGCCAGCATGCAGAAAGTCAGGGTGCGTTGGTTGCAGCAACATGCAGCTGCCAGTATCTCAAGTTTTGTTACATTATTGTTACAACTTTGATGAGCTTGTGCGGGTCCAGAGAACGTGGGAACTGCTGGCTTTGTGCAGAAGCTGAGGTTCAAGCTGGCATGGCTTGTATAAGTTTGTCGGTGATTGGAAGAGCGAGGGGTTATGACGTGACGTGTGCACAGCTGGCAAGCGCGCGGGAGGTGGGGACGGGTAGGTGACTACTGTGGCTGGCCCATCAATGCGCCCTGACTTTTATGCTGCTCTCCTGCTGCCCTACTGCTGCTGCTGCTGCTGCTGCTGCGGCTTGCAGGAGGTGCGGCTGCAGGCTGAGAAGAAGCGCGCCGGCTTCAAGCGCAAGCTGGCAGCACTGCAGCAAGAGGCCTCGCAGCTGCTGGCCAGCACTGAGGCCAAGGTGGCGCGCATGCGCGGGGCAACAGGCATGCCGCCTGCCATGGCAGCAATGCTGCAGGCACTAGGCGCTTGAGTTTTTTGGTTGATCAACCTACTCGCGAGTGCATTTTTTACGGAGCAGGGGGTAGCAGCTATTGACGGATGTATGGCACGCGGCACTGGCGGCTAGCATGGTAGAACATGGCTTGGCTTCCAATGGCACTGCAGCAGGAGGCCTCGCAGCTGCTGGCCAGCGCTGAGGCCAAGGTGGCGCGCATGCGGGGGGCAACAGGCATGCCGCCTGCGATGGCCGCGATGCTGCATGTGCTGGGCGCGTGAGTTTGAGGTTCAGGGAATGGATTGCGGAGCGGGGGGTGATGGTAGCGGCCATTGGCGGATGTATGGCACGGGGCGCTGGCGGCTAGCATGGTGGAAGGTGACGGGGCTTACAACTTTGTACACAGTCTGATATATAACTGGTTTGGCCCTCAGGGGGCAGAGCCAGCATGGCACCGTGACGTGAGCGGTAACAGACTTCACCAAAGCTTGCGAGTGAATGGTCAGCGTACCAGTGCAGGATCCCAGTTGGTACTGCACGCCTGCACATGCTGAACAATGCCAAGCGTGTCTGTAGTACACGCACACCAGACTATGGTATGTAGCATTGGGAAGCCGGGTGACTGCCGGTCATGAATTGGAACTCATGCACGTTCTTCCTGTCTGCCGTCCTTCGTCAGCACCACCCTCGCCTTTGAAACCTTCTGCAGTCGTTACACGACCTCAGCTACAGCAGCTGATGCAACCGTTGAGGGCCTCTTGTGTTTGGATGCTGCAGACCCGGTCCGTTCAAAACTTGTACCCTGCTGCAACACGACACAAGAGCAGCCTTGCCATGACATCACCACAATGTCCTACAAGGGCGGCCCAACTGTCTCCACTGGACTGGACCTCAGAGGTGGCACCTGAACTTTAACAAGCACCCATCAAACCTTGAGGCTTGGTGGTTCTGCCGTATGATTGAGTTTTGAAGGCCATCAACAGTTGCCGAAAGAATGCTGCACGGATTCTGCCGACCGTTGTACTACTCTTTCTGGCTTGCATGCCTCACACCTCCAGCTGCCACGCCTCACACTTCTGGCTTGCATGCCTGGCACATGTCGATGTCTTCTGCATCAAACGGCGAGAACATGCTCTCCAGCACACCCTGGCCCTCCGGCCTGCAGCGCAAGCACATACAACAGGCAGCACCAGCAGCGCACTCGTTAGTTGAGAAGTGCTGTGCACGCCGCACATGCATCTGATGTTGTTCCTGCAAGCACTGCGCTCGTTGAGCAATGAAGCACTCCGGAAAAAACCTGCAGCACACGGTGGATACCCAACGTCCCCACTGGTGGCACCACAGTGCATGCAGGCAACGGCTGCTATGACTTTGCAACACATTCCATGTTGCAGGAGTATGCAGCTGAGCGTGTGAGGAGACCAATGTGTCACAAGTCTGCTAGCCTGCATGCACGATCCACTCACCACTTGTATCTACTCCTCAGGGCAGAAAAGAAGTTGCCAATCGGGTTCTGCCCCAGCTGCGGCAGCAGCGACTCAACCTTGGGTGCTGGCATTGCCACAGGTGCATTGTGCGTGTTGAGCTCAGGAGGGGGAGTTGCAAGCACAGGGTCTGGTGCTGGCACCGCCAGCAGGGCGTTGTCATTCTTGGGTGCCCAGTGCTCTACTGTTGGCAGCTGGAAGGCTGCTGCTGACAGAGCAATGGGGGCAGGCTTGATAGCTGGGCCCTTAGGGACTGCAATGACGTCATCAGCGGCACTGCTGCTGCTGCTGGTGCTGCTGGTGCTTTTGCTGGTGCTGCTGCTCTTGGCGTTGCTGCTGCTGCTGCTGCCGGACACTTGGGTACCAGGGGCAGCAGTCCTGAGGCCAGATGTAGCACTGCTGGGAAGGTGTAATCCCAGGAAGTTTCCCGCAGGACCAGCAGCAGCTGCAGCAACGCCGCTGCTGGCTGTTTTCGGCAGGGCTGCTGATGGTGTGGGCTTGCTGCCAGCACGCTTTATGGCAGCTGCAGCACCACCATTGATGCGGCCAGCAGCGGCCTTACTATTGCTGTCATTGGTTTGGCGCTTGGTGGCAGTGGTGCGGCTGCTGCTCCTGCCACCAGGCTTGCTGACACCCTGCTTGTTGTTAGCACTGCTGTTTTTTGAGCTTGCCTTTGCCTTGACAACAGTTTTGGTTTTAGAACCTGCCTTGGTGGAAGCTGCCACAGCTGCTTTCACTGCAGAGGTGAACACCACGGGATCAACTGAGGGGTCAGGGTTATCAACCAGCTGCTCGCCTGCTCCTGCACGCCTGTTGATGCGGATGTTTGCCAGGTGCTTGAAGACGGGTGAGCCTGGCTCTGAGCTTTCAAGCAGCTCCAGGCATGCTTCTGTCATCTGGTCACTGGATGCCGGCAGCTTGACGCTGCCTATCATCTGACCGCGCATGACGGAGTCCTGCAGGGGTGGGCAGCACAGGAGACACGTGTTGGGTGTGGGTGTTGCAACAGATGGGGCAGGCAGTACTTGTGTGTACACATGGATGATGTGTGCAAATTTGGCCACCTCCTAGCTACCTCATGATCAAGCGCCTGGACAAAGCAGGCGTGGCTCACAACTGCATGCTGTGTCTGTTCATGAGCTTGACACACCCGTGCTTACAGAGCCAACACGCACGTTGCGTCAATGGTGCATCTAGTATGCAATAAGCATGAAACAGGTACTACTGGTGCTCACCACTGCAGGCAGGGTGGTTTTGATGAAGGGGGCTGTGCCTGCCTCTATGTCCTTGAAGCTGCCAAACGACAGCTTGAACACCGCCCACTGCTTGGAGGTGTAGAACATGGTCGCGTCATACGAGCCAGCAGTGAACACCTGCAGCACACCACAGCAACAAGCACGCGTCAGCTACTTTGGCGCAATGAGTAAACCCCAAGTCAAGCAGTGTCTGCATATGACATTGCACTCCTTGCTGTTGGATGTTGCAGTGAAAATCGACACCAGCATGTGTGCTGCTGGCACGCATCAAACGTGTCTGCATGTATGCCCACCTTAGCTTTGAAGCACATACGGTCGCCAACAGCCCTAAAGCCCGTTGCACCGTTTGCCAGCAGTGTGATGTTGCCAGGTGTGCGCTCGTGTGCGCCGTCAGCCAGCATGTTAGTAACACGCCACTTGCCCATGCCTAGATAATAAGTGGGCTTGGTGAAACTGGAGGTATCCTCCACCAGGGATTGCCACCAGGTGCGAGCAGCAGAGCTGAGGGTGTGTGCAAGCTGGGAGGCTTGTGGCCCCCGCACTTCGTTGCAAGGCAGCTCCACATGAGACTCGTTACGGAACCTGTGCAGTGGCGATCAAACAGCAGCAGCAGTGGTGCGCACGTGACTTCAGAACGTGCACCGCTACGTGCACTGTGCGGAAACAGCAAGTAGAGTGCTGCACAAAGCATGTGTGCTGTATCATGGGCTGCTACAGCACCCATGCATCCATGCACGCGCACAACCCAAAGACATACGCGATTCCCATGCCGCCGCACCTGTAGACCTTGCCGGTGGCTCCCAGCCACTTGTAATCCTTGTGCCGCACAGCGATGCATGTCTCAAAGCCGGGGTTGGTGCGCCGCAGGCCAGGCAGCAGGTTCATGTACACGCTGTTGGCGACGCCTCCCCGGTCATAATCCAGCAGCGGCTGAGGCCGCAGCACCTCCCTGCGCATTTGATATTGATGTTGGTTAGGCAAGCAGACAGAGGCAAGGCAATGACGGTAGCACAATTCCCAGCATGGATGCGGGAAAGGGGGGTGAACTGCGCTTATATACTTCACTTTGTGGCAATGCGATACAGCGCAGGCTAGTCTGCGCTCAAAGCACAGAGCTTGCTGCCCGCAAGCAGTCACCATGCACACAGCAGTCTGTACTTGCTTTTGATTGTGCAGCATGGTATAGCTGTGCACATCAAGCAGCAGAGAGCAAGCTGCTTCACCTGTCTGGCCCCAAGGCTGGCATATCATGCACCAAGCAGGCATATGTGCGCATACATAGCTAAGCCATTTCAGTGAGGACACTGTAACCTAGCATGGAAACCTTATGTAGCAAAGGATGTTGTGTCCAGGCAAGGCTCCACAGTGCAGGTCTACATGAGTCTACGGCGACTGCACTCTGCACAGCACGCGCCTTACCTGTCTGGTCCCAGCGCTGGCACTGCATCTGCATCCCAGCAGTGTGGACTCAGCGCAAACACAAAGCGGTCCAGCTGCTGCGCACTTGCCAATGCATCGCCTCTGCGGCCGTCCTGTGCCCGAGCCACTGCAACAGCAGTGCTCGTGCTGCTTGTGCTGCCAGATTGCAGCAGGTTTTTGAAGCTGATGCCGTCCCAGGGTTTGTGGTTTGCTGTGCCCTTAGGGACGGCAGCTAGATCAGCCATGGTGGGCAGGATGTCGGTGAGGGTGAGCAGACTGCTGTCAACAACGCCCCCCGGCACCCCGGGGCCTGAGACGGCGAGGAAGTTGCGGATGCCTGCCTCGTTGGCGAGGCTCTTGGCGCCCTGCATCTTGCTGGGGATGCGCCTCTGCAGCAGCAGCAGCAGCAGCAGCAGCAGCACAATGTGTGCCTCACAGTCATGCATTGCTGACGGTTGTACTGAAGCAACCTGTACAGCATCTCCCTGTACCATGAGCACCTGCACACGTAAGGCAGCCTCGCAATAGCTGCATTATCTGTTGTTGAATGCAGAAAACTTGGATGTAATTCAATGCACTGTGCTTCAAACGCAGCAACTGGCCAGCCAGCCAGCCAGCCAGTCAGCGAGTTAAACAGCGACTGGTCAGCCTGCGCACCTCCTGCTGGTCCTTATCATCCGTACGCGAATCTCTCTATGCAATGAGCATCTTCACGAATAATGCACCACGTTGTCAGCGTTGTCTGATGATAATTGCAGCAAACTTGGATGCTGTTTTTGATTAACATGCTTCAAAATGCAGCGACTGGTCAGCCAGCCCCCTCACCTCCTGCTGGTCCTTCTCATCCATGAGCAGCTGTGGCCCGTTGTCGCTCATGATCATCACGTACGTGCTCTTGCCCAGTGGGCTGCTCTCCAGGAAGCTGAACAGGCGGCCCAACACATCGTCAATGTACTGCAGCATGGCCCACGCCTGCGGCCAGCAGCAGCAGCGGCAAAAGAGAATTGCGTTTATTAGCGGTCATGACCAGCTCATCATGACCAGCTCATGGTTTGTTGCCGTGCAGCGCACACTGTTGCCAGGCGTGCGGAAACAGCTGTTGAGCAATGCGTTTCAACTTCCAGCTTCATGATGAAACAATACCCTCAACTGTGCAAAGCAGAGCATGCCAACAACTGGGCTGAAGTGGCCACCTGGACTGCACTTGTAGCACTACACTCACGTCAATGGTGGAGGAGGTCACAGACTGGTAGCGTGTGTCCTTGAACTGCAGCCTGTAGCGCTGCGGGTACAGCCTGACTGCACGGCCCTGGAAGGGACCATCCGTGCGGCTCCTGCAGGTTGACAAGCATCACCATGTGTTGTCTGTTGGGTCCACATAACATATGTGATTGTGTTGCAGCTTGACAGAATCAGCGATTGCTGCTGAGTTTGGCAGGCAGGCAATCAGGTACAGCCGTTGTTTTGTGTCGTGTCCTGCAACACAGAATCAGCAATCCATATGCTGTAACTGCCGTGTTGTTGTGGCATGCAAGCCGCCGCATCAATTGTACAGGCATTGCACTGGTTTGTGTGTGCAGGCTTGTGCAGCCTGCCGTGCTCACGTGTGGATGGAGTGTGGTGCGTAGAACATGTAGAAGGGCTTGCTGCTGTTCTGCTGTGCATTGAGGTAGCCCAGCACATTGTCCATCAGCATCTCGTCAAGATACTTCTTCGTCTGTGGGAATGGCAGACAGGCAAGATGATTGGGTATTTCAACCACAATGGCCTTGAAGCACATAGCTGTTCCGGCAGGAGCATCATGGCAACACATGCTCATCTGAAGTGCAGACAGCAATCCTGACAGGCATGCGCACTGTGGATACATGCCTTTGCCGATTGCTGCTGCCCACAAGTGCGACAAGCACTGATCACCCGGCACCCTGCAGGCCTCCCCTGCTGCAGTTAGGCACTGCTCTCCTCAGTGCTGCTTACCTGCACGTATGTTCCGTTGTGCCTGCATGCAGCACACACAGCAGTTATGCATTGTCAGACTCCAGGGTTGCAATGCATGTATTGTATCCGCATTGCTGCCAAACAGACACTGCCGCCACCTGTATGTCTGGTGTGTGCTGCCATTTGGTCTGGGCTGTTCATTTGTGCGCCACCAATGCACAGGGAAGCGCTAAGACTTCATGTGCTATGACTGCTGCATGGTGCACTGCTGCCCTGTTATACACCGCAGTCCATGCATCACTAGCTCGTCCAGCCAGCTGCTTACGATACGAGTGCATCCTCGCTGGCCATTGGCGGGAACCAGCTCTCACTGAAGCCAACATTCCACGGCTCATAGCCCAGCGTGCGGCCATTGTGCCTGCAGCCACAAAAGTGCAGCAAGGGGGACACGGTGTTGGCGCATGCCAGCAGCGCATCTGCCGCAAGTTGTTCCATTGCTTGTCAAGCACATTTTGGAGATATGCGCCATGCGTTGTGCCATAGTTTGCATTAATGAAGCGGATTCTATAAAGCTGCAGGTCTGCAGAGTGTGTTGCTCACCACTTGCCGTAGTGCACGGCGTTGTATCCTGCTGCTGACATCACCTCAGCAGCAGTTGCTTCTGCAGAGTTGATGAAGTCGTAGCCTGCAGCAACGCAAGGCGTAGATAAGGCATGTGGAGCAAATTTGGTCATGCCACACGGCTGGGTAATGCTGCCTGCTTGGTGTACTTGTGTTACGTGTGTTATGTGCGAAGCAAAGTGGTGCGAAGAAGCAGTGGCTCTGTGATGCTTGTAGCATGGCTGTGTGAGGATGTAGCTTTTTGTGCAATGCTGCGCATCTGCAAGCTCCGGGAACGGCCACCTACCTCCGTGAACAAGCATGGTGCCTGCAGGCAAGTCAAACAGTGCAGGCGAATGTATGTGTTACATATATGTTACATACGCATACTGCCGCACTGGTGAAAGCCGTGGTGCAGACTGTAGTGCTGAGTGGACGCCAGCAGCAACAAGATGTTGCAGCAGTGGCAGGTGCAGTATGGGCAACAGGCCATGCCACTGCTTGCAAGGAAACAGAGCATCCCCTATGAGCCTCCCGTTGGATCATGAATGGGGTTTCCACTCCTGTTTCAGTGGAGCATGTAATGTAATGTAATGTAATGTAATGTAATGTCATCTAATGTGATGTGAAGTAATGTATTGTATTGTAATGCAGCTGCTGGTGCTCACCAACGCGTGGGCTGCTTCTGCCTGTGAGCAGCGCTGCCCTAGATTGTGCACACTGAGGGGACACGTAGAAGTTGTCAAAACGCAGCGACCTGTGCAGGCAAACAAACCAGTAAGGTTCGTACTGCCAACGTCTGGCATGTGGGCAGCCAGGTGGGCAACGTTTCCATGCTCTGCTGCCAACGGCAGCTGCTTTGGCCAAACTGTTGTCGCAATGAATATGTATCTGCTGGCTCCCCCAGACTTGCTGGTACATAGCAAGCCAACTATGTATCTGCTAACTATGTATCAGCTGACTCCCCAATTATTTGCCAGTACAGAGCAAGCTGCTGCTGTGCGCACCTGCGCATGAACTTGTCAAGGTTGGGCGTCTTTACGTAGGATGGGTTGTGCAGGCCAATGTCATCATAGCCCTGCGTGTGCAGCACAATGCCACCAGGCACATAGCTTTCTGTGGATGTACTGCGCAGATGTCTTGCATGTCAAGCATTGTGCAAAGCCCCTGCGCATTGGTGGCAGGCATTGCAGTACTGCTTGGCGTGACACATTAGGGAAGCTGCAGTCACTTGTGCGATGATAGTGGTTTTGTCACGTGGTGGAGTGAGGTTGGTCACGTGACGGTTAGGTTCTGCAGCCTGCTTCTTCAGCAGGCCTGCTGATGGCCTGGAGACGCGTTGCCTGCTGTATCTATGTAACACATACAGCCTCCTGCACGGCATATATTACGGCAGGCTGCTGCTATCACATGTTCATGGCCTGCAACAGGCTACACAGCTTGAATTGAAGCTCTCCGGCTGCGGCGCAAGTCTTCACCCTTCTGCTGCTGCTGCAGGCTTCAATCAAGCAACACGATACCCCTCATCGCGCTGCTGCTGCTGCTGCTGCTGCATCCTGCCAGGGCAGCGCTGGCCCCACCTGGTCGTCAGTCATGATGACGATGAAGTTTGGCTTGCTGCCGTCAGCCAGTGGCGGGATGGCCATGCCTCTAGGAACAGCCCTGGCCACAGCTGCAGCAGCAGCAGCAGCAGCAGCGCACCAGCAGTGACATGGTGGGATAAGGTCAGCGTGGATCGCTGCTGTTCTTGCTGGTGTGGGTGCAGCGGTATTCCTTGACAGCTGCCTGCTGCGGGTGCGTCGGCACGTGGCAGCTGCCACGGCACACTTTTTGTATGTGATGCTGTGGTTGTGGTCTTAGCATAGCAGCTATTGCAGCGCCTTTGTGGGCACCTGCCATGCGTGAGCAGAGCATCTGCCAGCTGCCTCATGATGGCTGAGGCTGGTTGCTGCCCTGGCCGCCTTCATGCACCACATGCTTTTCTGAGCATGTTCATTAGTCCAAAGTGGACAACTGCCCAGCTCACCAGGCGGCATGCATTGCTCTGCACGGTTAGCCTGTGACGCACTGCCGCTGCTGCTGCCATGTGCGTTGCTATTGCCACGGCTGCTTTGTGGTGCTGCAGCAGTTGCATCTGCAAATTGAACGCTGCTGATGCTGACACTTGAGTTGCTGCTAGCAATGGGCTTGCTGGAACTGCTGATGCTGCTGCTTCTGGCTTTGGCTGTGGTGCTAGTTCTGCTGCTGGCTGCGATGCCCTGGCCCTCCCCCAGAGCAGCAAGTCCTGCAATTACAGCATCAATGCAGGCATGGCAGCACTGCAACCTGACATGCTGCAGCATTTAAAGCTGATGGACAAGCGCTGCATGCTGGTTGATTGATGATGAGTGCTGATCGACAGTGCCAGGTTATTGTTGTAGTTCTTGCTCATGCGTGTTCAGTGCACCAGAGCAGTTATAGTGCTGCAGGTGGTGTGTACTGCATGATTCTGAATGGGTATACATTATAGCTACGGATTTCTTGAGCAGATGAGGCCCCCACACACCACATCACTGCTGGCTGTGTATGCTGCAGGCAACAGCGGGAAGAGCCATCAACACACCTGCCGGCAGTCCAGCTGCCAGAATCATTGCCAAGAGTAGATATTGCATCATGTTTATGTATCTTTGTTGCTGCGATCCTGTTGCAGCCGCTGCCTGGGCGCTTTTAGTGCGACAGCAAGCGCGCTACGACATGCACCCTAACCGTGATTCTGCGAATAATGCAGCTTCTATCATATGCATACCAATCGATTCATCTCAGAAAAATCCGACGCGTGTATGATCGCAGGCTCTGTAACAGAATGGTTGGGAAACGGCAGCAAAGGACAACCTGCACTGCTGAGAAGAGTAACAGTAGACGGTGCACCAAACTTGATACAAATCCGCTTAGTAGGGTGAAAAACATGCAATCGGCCAAGGGCATGCGCAGTCCAGCCAAACCTGCAGCTGTACTGCCACACACAGGGCACCCGCGTGTACATGTCGGAGGAATGTGTGACCACCAGCCTTGCTCGAAGCTGACAACATAAACTTGCTGTTTCAACAGCACTAATCATTTGCTGTGGTGCTGACTGGTGTTTGCTTGAATCACGTGCTGGCAGCACTACAAGCTCTGGTCGATGGGCCAGACCCGCAACCTGGCAGCAGCAATATGCTGTCTGCCGGAGGACATGGGCATATCGGAGGCCTTTCTACAGATGTTTTATTGCTGTTTAAACAGGACTTGCTAGACTTGCTGTATTACCAGATAGCATTGAAACAACAGACGGTGCGCCATGGAGCGGCACTACTAGTGCTGAGCACTGCAGTTGCACGCAGCATTCTTGCAACCACCACTAGCTGTGACTCGTGCCTCATTCAAGATCTTCTTGCTACAATAATTTGATGAGCTCAGGTGCTGCTGCAGTTGGGAATTTTACCAAGGGACCTCCTAGCCTGAGATTCACAACGCTGACTGGGTGCGCACTGCACGAGCATTTGCACCCAGCAATCTGTGCGCCCTGGCCAGCATGCCACAAGATGTTGTCATAGAAAAATGTGCTGCTGACTATATATGCAGCTCTCGATAGTGCATCCAGACAAGAGGTTGACAATAGACGGATCCAAGCCTGCAGCCTACAGGGGTCCTGCATAACCTGCCGAACAGCCAGCTGCAGGAGCTTCCATGCAGCTGCTGCTTCTCCTGAGCGCACACCCACTCCACTGACTGACCAATCCTGTAAGCACTGCCTGTTGACATTGACAGTGCCATGTTCACGATAGCACAATGCTGTTTTCAATCTGTAGCCCCCCATCACCGCAAATGCAAGCAGTACTTGAAGTGCTGTATTGTGTTGCGAGCATGCCATAACATACACAAGGCAGCGTGTCACCCATCTGTGCACACACTATCGCACCTTCTGTAGTGCATCCAACTGCTGTACTGCGCTGAGATGTGCCGCGCAGTCCTGTGCCAAGTGCTGAAACAGTGCTGGTGCCACCACATGAACGCCATAATGTACACTGCTGCTATTGTACAAGGCAACGATTTGCTGACATCCACAGAGGAAGCATCAATCAACACTCCTTGAATCAGCTGTTGCTAAGTATAAATACCCCCTCTACACATATGCGATGCACCGCTGAGGGTGCATGTGAGCACTGCTGTACTGTACTGAACTGTGACAAACTGTGTCTACACACATCAGATGACCACAACGCACCTGCTGCATCCACCTGTCACGACGTCTGCTGGCAGCATGGCAACAGTCGCATGCGCAGCTGATCTGGCTTGCGCATAAACTCTGGACGGCTGCGCATGAACTCTGGACCGCGGTTGTGCGTGGACGCTTCACCAAGGCCTGGTCGTGCCATGCAAACACTGCTGGCTGCCCTCTCTGCTGACCGATCTCTGCAGCTCGCATCGGCAGCCGTTGTATTCACCACACACCACAGATTGCTTGCTCTAGACTAGCGCAACCTCCACATCGCCCTCACCGCAATGCATGCGGCTCTTAAGTGCACAAGCATAGCCGCTGTCGTGCCATTCTCAACCACCCCAAACTGAAGCAGAAACAGCCCACACACTCACAAGCAGCTCGTCTAACCTTCGCAATTTATTGTCCGACCGATAGCTGGGGTCCGACAGATAGCTGAAGAAAACACAGCACTTAAACCAGTCACCAAGGATGCTGCGTCACACGGCATCACACGGCTGTGCAGTGGTGATGTGAAACAGGCTGTATGCAGTGAGGGGCACCCACGCTGTACAGTATCTATTGCTGTAGCTGGCGGAAGATCCTATTCTTGCAGCAGCGCCCTGGTAAAAGGCAACATGAGATGCCTTGACATCACGGGACGACAGCGCTGAAAGCAGGCAAGGCGATCACATGCGAAACAAGACACACGCATGGCCAGCCAGAACTGAAGCGCGACTGATTTCATCAACACAACCTGCAAGCCAATCGCGGTGGTACAATGCTCGCACATGTGCACAGCACGCAAGCAAACAAAGGACAAACCAGTAGTATCAAGAATGCAAGGTCAAGCCATCTGCTCAGACAGCTGGCAGACATCCCGGTGCAAGCTGTAGTGTATTTCCATTCTTAGACTGTCGAAAGTACCATATCCTACACGCCATCGCTGCTGCCACCTAACTGTTGGTAAATAAGGAACCTTGTTGCCTGCCAGTAACTGGCATGCACCAGGTTCACTATCGTGCCTGCTGCAGAAGCTGCTGCTGCTCAGCATCCTCGAATCAAGCTAAAGCTGCAGTTGCCATGCTGCTGTTGTAGAAACAAGATCTGCTAGTGTGTCGCTGTGGCTGCGCACCGCCAAACAAGCAAAGCAACCGGCTGCAACCAGCCACATGTACCGCTGCCAGACCACCAGCAGCTACCTGGGACAGCCTCCTATGCCTAAGCTCCATCGCCATGCATATGCCTTTTGTCATCAACAGGAGAAACAAGACCAGTCTTGGACAGAACAAAGAACCATCGCCAATGCACGCCATCACCGCAACTCTGCTGCAGCGCAGAGTGATCTACGCACGGCACCAGGCAAAGAATGGTAGCATACACAGTAGCAGGTACAAGTACACGCAAGTCAAATCTTTGCCACACATAACGTTGCAAGGCATGCCACAAGCATCAGCGGCAGAGAGCAGACTGCATATATGCCAGGGCTGACAAGGCAGCCAGTAACGCAACTTCCCGCACACCACGCTCTACTGCCAAGTGATATGTCATGAGGCTAGACAACCCCTTTTTTTGCTTTTGTGTAGAACGCGAAATATACTTTACGCCATAACACAACGACCGGCTGAGCAGGACAGCAGCACACAGCGTGTAACAAGCATAACAGCAACACAGTGCATCGCATGCAGCTCGTATTGACCAGCAATGACAGCGCAGTGAGCAACTCTTCCAAACAAGACTATTGCAAGAACCTAGGCACCCGACTATTGCATACTGGCATATCAGCAACCAACTCTAAAGCAACCTATGCCGCTGTGAGCGATGCGGGCATGGGTGCAGCCTGGCAGCAAGGACAGTCACAGCAGCACCACGTTGCACTGCACAGAACAGACCCATAGTATAGGCTGCCACAGCTGACTGTCTTGCATGCCACACCATCAGTTGCCTGTGCAACCAAGCATGTAAAACATGCACAAGCACTGCGGTGCGTGGCCAGCCAACCGCAGCAGAGCAACACCATGCGCATGTGCCCGCCTGCTAAAAGAGAATTTCTAGCCCCCACCCCTACCCAAGAAGTCTGCATGCCGCACCAGGCTCCACTAGCCCCGATATTCAAGCGCAAAACGCTGGTGCACTGCTGTCTGCACTTCTAAATGGTTTGCTGTACTCACACTTTGCCTCACACTTCATGCAGCAGCCCCCAAAAACCACCCGTGCTATGCCGCCAACCCTACTACTTTTATGTTTATGTTCATGCACATCTGCTCCAAACTTGACGCGTCATCCGATGTGTGCACGCTAGCAGAGGATACCCGCACAGTAGCACATACCACACTGCACCCGCAACCATCGCATATGCTGCACGCTACTCTGCTGCAGCACTGACAGTGCTAACATGCAGAGCACTGCGATGCTTGCCACTGCTAGGCATTGGCACCACCCTAATGCAAGTGCCTGCAGGACACAGCTGCACTGTGCACAACATGCACACCTGATTCACCCTATCACCGCCACCATTGCCTTACATAAGCTCCCCACAACCCCACAGCACACGTTACGCAAATAGGTTGTGTTTGTCAGCGTATCAGCGCTGCAAAGATGTGCACCCATCGCCGTATTGCAATCGTATGTCAAGCAGCCCAGAGGCCAGCCTACACTTTACCAGCAGGCCTCAAACAACACCCACACACGTCAGATCGGCCGCGCAGCGCCAAGACAACCCAAGGTTGCAGCTGCTGTTGCATTGCATATTATGCCAAGTAGTATCATCACGCACACGCTGTTCTCTGCATGCCCTATGGCATGCCGTAGGGTCAGATTGATGTTCTAACAGCAACCCCACATTGCCGAGATGGCAGCTGCCAGGCCTCTCCATCTACGCTGACGTACCATGGCCAGCTGCAATTGCAAAGGCAACCTCAAGCGCCGCTTGCTGCTGACCATCACACTAAGCAGCCAAGCAGACGTGCATGGCAGCAGGCGCACTGCTCAGCAGTTGCCAAGGAACTCGTCCTGCCGCAGCCGCTTGCTGCGTGCGCGCTCCGAGTTGAACAGGGCCATGTGCACCGCGCACTGGATGTCCTCCGGGGTCACTGACTCGTCCTCAATGCGCACCTGCAACACACACGGCAGCGCAGCGGAAGAAGCGGTTGCTGTTAGCAGATCGTACGATCACTAGTATATGCCAACAGCAGCAGCACGATTGCGCACCCAAACCTACGAGCTGACGCCGGTGCAGCACACATGTGCAGCCATGTGAGTTCATTCACAGCCAGAACAGCGCTACACGAAGCACAAGAGACCTTGTCGATGTGTGCACACCCATCCAGCAGCGTACATGAAGCTTGCTCGCACCTCAAACACGTCGTGCACGGTGCCGTCCTTGGTGGTGGTGATGGCCGCAGTGCAGATCACGACAGGGAACGCGCGCAGCGCACTGACCACATCACTCAGCAGCCCCTTGCGGTCCCTGCAGTTGACCTTCACAAACAGGCAGTTCACGCCATGCTCAACAAGCACGCCGCTGGATGGCACACCCCCTTCAGGCGCCAGTGGCAGTGCAGCCAGCCCGGTGTCGCAACCGTCAGACCCCGCAGGTGATAACGGGCTGCCGCTGCCACACGCTGCTGCTGCTGCCAGCCCCTGCTGCTGGTGTGACGCTGCTGCGATTGCTGTGACAGCCGCTGCCTGCTGCTTCAGTGTGCAGATCTCTGCCTCCTCGATCTGCAGCTTAGTCTGCATTGCCTTGAGCAGGTTGATGGTGTCAGACAGTACCACGTGCTTGGGTCGCCGCACGCTTGAGGCGTCATTGCCGTACTTGGGGTCCGCAGGTGGCACGATGTCACTCAACTCGTCGATCAGCGAGTTGAGTCGGTCCCTGCGCTGCTTCTCAACAGTGCTGTGGCTGATCTGACCCTTGCCGCCGCTGTTGCTGCTGCCGTCCGTGGTTGATGCGCAGCGGTTGAGGGAAGGTTTGCTGACTCCTGCATGCGCTACGCTTCGCTGCTGCTGCTCACGCAGTGATGCAGCACGACTCATGGAAGCTGCCAGCTGCTGCTGCTGCTGGGTGCGTGCTGCTGTTGCTGCGGCTGTTGCTGCTGCGGCTGCTGGTCCCTGAATGAACACTACCTGCGGTAGAGCCTGCTGCTGGCTGGTTAGGCCACCTGCGGCTGTGCCTGCTGCTGCTGCTGCTGCTGGCCATTGGCCAAGTGTTACAGGCAGGGCCATTGCATTGCCGCTTGAACCCAGCAGGCCTTGAAAGCCCAGGGCAGCAGGCTGCTGCACTGCCGCAAACGGCATGCTCATTGCTAAACCATTGCTGGGCACTGCTGCTGCTGCTGCTGCTGCTGAAGTCTGTCCTTGGACTGCCTGCATCACCACTGATGCACTGCCAGCTCCGTTACTAGCTGCTGCTGGCATCTGCAGCACAGACCCAGGTGCTGCTGCTGCTGCTGCTGCTGCTAGGCCTGGTAGGGCCGGGCTAACCACCTGCTGGGTATCACCTGCTGCTGCTACTGGTGATGCTGCTTGCATACCCCCTGCTGCTGCTGCTGCTGGCACAGCCTCCTCTGCTGGCTCCAGCTTGATCTCCATTGCTTCCAGCTTGGGTAGCGTTGCTGAGATGTCCATCACGCAGCTTGCAGGCAGCTGCTCATCCCCTGCCGTCATGTGCTGCTCCTCCCAACTGGCGTTGTTGTTGGCGCCGTGAGAGCCCTGCAGGCCGCCTGCTGCTGCCTGATTGCTGAAACTGGCGGTGCTGCCTAAGTAGTCAGGCAGGCCTACTACCGGCGGGTCCACGCCTATCGACTCTGAGCCCTCGCTGTTGCTGGAGGAGTCTGTGTGGGGCTGCAGCTGCAGGCCTGGAAAGTCTGCTGCTGCATCTGGCAGCTGCGGCATGTTGTCCGAGTAGCAGCCTGTGGTCTGGTGCTCCATGAAGCTGAGGAAGTCATCCAGCTGCAGCCACGGTGCGCAAGCGTGGGCACAGGGACATGCAGGGCAAGGCAGCAGACAGCAGGATCGTGTTGAGCCAGAGTCAAACTGTGCCAAAGGAGCCGGGGCGCCCTCAAGGGAGAGCAGCAGCTGAGGCACTGCCACCTGCTGGCAGCGACATTGTCGGCATTTTTGATCAGGCCGCCCAACTGCCCTGCTGCTGCTACTGTCACCCGCAGCTGTGAAATCCAAGAGCGTCTGAGGCATCTAGGGTGGCTGTACCGAGCTCAATGGTCACCACAGTCCTCTATATATGTACAAACCCCAGTGTGAAATCAGCAGTCCCAATGGTTCAAAGCATCACCTCGCGATCGGTCAAAGTCAAATCATAAGTATGGAACGCAGGGTCCGCCTCCTGGGCCCTCGATGTCGCCATGGTCATGGTCTGAGACCGCCCAGACCTGCCGCTCACACAGGTGCCTGCTGGCCAGCAGCACACACAAAAGTCTCAATGTACATAAACTAGGTCCAAATGCGGAAACACGTTCATATGAGGAGTCAGGGTGATCTGACCCCCTGCCCTCTCGCAGTGGCTTGCCGACCCAGTTCAGCAACGGGACAAGGGGTCAAGGAAAAGTAAGCTACAATGAATCGCAGCACGCGCTGAAAATGCACACAGGCCACTCGCAGAGGCCAACGGCCCCTAACTTGGCCTAGTGCGCTGCGCCTACCTTTGCTTGCTGCTCCTGGTTCGCCTCGCTGCACACTGGTGCTATGCCTGTATGATCCTTGGTGACTGTACACAGATTTGGTGCCTTATGCTGTCCTCCCTGTGAGCAGCTAGCCCTGCTCTGGCTTGATACAGCACGTCGCAGTCCAGCTGCTGCTATGTGGCAATGGTGTAGCTACGGTAGAGTCACAATGGCGCGAAGTCAAGTCAGCGTCCCGTGGGTAGTGGCCACATGACCAGCCGATCACATGGGTAACACCCGATCACATGGGCGACGCTCAACCCTAGCCAGCAGAAAGAACCCGCGGATACAGCCTCTCCACTACAGCCGATGATCAGTTTGTGTGTGTCATCCCCGTTTGCGTCAAATGTCCACCTAAACCAGCGTTGCAGCCAGTGCGCGTGTGTCAGCTGTTCTGTACTGCTTAACGGGGCTTACATTCACAGATCACTGCAGAGTCTGCACAGTTGAGGGTTTGCGCTAGCAACGTCAACGATAACAGGTGTCAGTCTGTGCGCTCCCTGACAGAAGGCTCACCGCACGCACAGCAAGGGTGTGACCAGGTGTGGCACTGGTGTACTGCAGCAGACTCAGTCACTGAGCTCAGCGCTTGCGCTGCACACTGCATTGCTAGTTCTACCCACTCGACGGTGACCAGGAGGTGAGGTCAAAGCACACTTATTCACTGGTGTGCAGGCAGGGTCGCAGACGACACACCATGGGGA
The DNA here is from genome assembly GCA_902809745.2 of Tetradesmus lagerheimii. Classification (NCBI taxonomy): domain Eukaryota; kingdom Viridiplantae; phylum Chlorophyta; class Chlorophyceae; order Sphaeropleales; family Scenedesmaceae; genus Tetradesmus; species Tetradesmus lagerheimii. The sequence continues at coordinate 5,064 of CADDIJ020001552.1, read as the reverse complement.
AATGCCTGCTGCCACAGCTGGGTGCATGTGTTTGCGTGCCGCATTCGTCTTCATTGAGTTGCTGGTGCGTACAAGCCTATACCACAACCACAAACAATTTGGTGCAATTACAGTGCATAGCAGCCTGCCACAGCTTGCTTACACAGCAAGTGCCAGCCTGCAAAATCGTGATGCTACACCAGAGTCTGCCAGATCTGTTCCAACTCAGCTGCTGCTTCCTTCTGCTTGTTGGCTGCTGCTGCTGTCACTGCTGCTGCTGCTGTCAGGGAATGCCAGTGCAAAGATCTGCTCGTAGCTGTCCACAAAGTGTGGGGCAATGCCCTGCTTCAGGTCCTCAGGCACGTCCTCGTACTCGCGCTTGTTGCCCACAGGGAAGATCACGTCAGTCACGCCACTCCTGAACGGCAGCAGCAGCAACAGGGGCACGGCCGGTTGTTGAAGCAAGATTCATGTGATACAGAGGAGAGAAGGGATCAGCAGAGCAGGCACAGGTAGCATAGCAATACACCCATTTCCACTCATGAGATGTGCACCCATTGCAGAGGGACAATTCCTCTCCTTGCCGCAACTTTCGCTGAGACCCACCTGCCCTTGTTTCACACACCGGCCAACATTACTGCTACTACAACATGCCAACACACACAGCCAGCTGCCAATTTTCATCCACTCATACATATCACCGTTTCAACACACCCCACCACCTGCCCAGCCCCTCCCCACCTGCGTGCAGCCAGCAGCTTTTCCTTCACGCCCCCAATGGGCAGCACCTTGCCTGTCAGGCTGACCTCACCCGTCATGGCCAGCCCAGGAGCCACAGGCCGGCCCAGCGCCAGACTCAGCAGCGCCGTAATAATCGTGCAGCCCGCGGACGGCCCATCCTTGGGAGTGGCACCGGCCGGCACGTGCACATGCACGCTGGTCTTATCAAAGAAGCCAAGGGAGGGGTGCTTGGCGTGCAGGAAGCTGCGCGCGTAGGTGTGTGCGATGCTGGCTGACTCGCGCATGACGTCACCCAGCTGGCCTGTCGTGATGAGGCGGCCGCCGCTGCCCTTGCCGTCATTGGAGCCCTGCAGCAGCAGCAACACGGCGAGAACAGACACAAGGCTTGAACAAGCTGATATCCATTGATGCATGTATTGCAGCTGTGAGGAATCCTGCTTCAGATCCTTGCAGCTGTGCAGCGCAACAACACTAGCATGAAACAATTGACAGAACAGACGACCAGTCAGCCGTTGGTTGACCTAGCGCCCACACATGGTACAAGAAAGAGAGACAGTCAAGCCGTCCACTCACATCCACGATGGGAGCCGCCTCAACGTACAGCGTGGCACCCCCCATGGCTGTCCAGGCCAGGCCCATCACCACTCCAGAGGGCGTGGTGTCGTAGAACTTGTCCTGGGCAAAGGGAGGCAGCCCCACATACTCCTTCAGGTCACCATCACCGATGTTGATGGGATCACCCTCATACACCACCTGCAGCGTGGTGCCACTGCTGCTGCTGCTGCTGCTCTCAGCAGCAGTGTCTGCACTACTGCTGCTACTGCTATCAGCAGGTGATGCTGTCGCATCTGCTGCTGCTGCTGCTGCTGCTGGTTCCTGCGCCTGATCTTGCTGCTGCTTGTCAGCATCTGCCGTTGCTGCTGCTGCTGCTGCTGGCTCCACTGCGACCAGCTTTGCTCCGTTCTGCACCAGCTTGAAGGCTGCCTTGCGGTAGATCTTCTCCAGGTGCTTCTTCAGGTTGCGCACACCAGCCTCCCTGCAGCGCAGCAGCAAGCACATCAGCCAAGTGAATCAGGAGCAGAGTCAGCAGTTGTGTGCATGTGTAAACAGATGTCAGCATGCACGGCAGTAGCTGAGCATCCATGGGCAAGACGAGGCCGCCATGTAAGTTGATATAAGAAACACAGCACCTGCAGCCATGATGTTGGAACCTGGCCAGCACACCTCCACAGACAACATGTGCAGCAGTAGACCCACACGCACACATGCAAGCTTGCAGCCACTTGCGGCCCACCGCCTGCAAGCAGCGCTGCTCACCTGCAGTACTCGTCAATGAGGTTGTCCATGGCAGGGTCTGTCAGGGCCACCGCGTCAGTCGGCACGCCGCTGTCAGTCAGCGCCTGAGGCTCCAGGTAGCGCCGCGCAATGGAGCGCTTCTCATCTGGTGATGCGTGTGTCAGCAGCGGCGACAGCAGCGGCAGTGTTAGCAGCATGGTTCACGGGGTGAAATGCGCACAGTTGCAACAGCTACAGCAATGCTGTGGTGGCCGGCAAATGTACAGGTGTGAGTTGTCTGAATACAGGGAACTTCGACAACTGACCAGCTGTTACGCACCACCAGCAACTGTATTTGTTTTGCAGGGCGGTATATGCACTGCGCGACCTACCCGAAGTGTATCCTGAGAGCCGTATGACCTCCATGCGGTCCAGCAGCGGCCCCGGGATGGTGTCCAGCACGTTGGCGGTGCACACAAACAGCACCTTGCTCAGGTCGATGGGCACGTCCAGGTAGTGGTCCAGGAAGCCGCTGTTCTGCTCAGGGTCCAGCAGCTCAAGCAGCGCAGACGCGGGGTCGCCTGCGTACAGGGAGGGGGTGTGAGGGTGTGTGGGCAGCAGGCATGGGTCGGCAATCAGGAGCATACCGAATCACAATTCGGATGTTACAAGAAGGAAACATCGCCCGTTTGTGGAGCCAATGACAGGCTGATTGGGCACAAAGCAACCAAGCCAACCAACGCAGAAGGCGACTTTCAAGCACTATCAGAGCTCAATCAATGCCGGGGTGCTGCTGCGGGCACAATGCAACTCAACCTGCAGGCAACTGCTGTTCTGCTCAGGGCAGGCTGTGCTACGTATGCTGCCAAACCCCAGCTGTGTTTTTGCGGCTGTTGATGTCAGTGCCCGCCTCTCACCTGTGTGTCCCCTGCCCAGCTTGTCAATCTCGTCAATGAGCACCAGTGGGTTGCTGCTGCCGGTGCTCTTCAGGCACTGCACCATCTTGCCGGGCATGGCGCCAACATACGTGCGCCTGCAGACAGCAAGGATGTAGAGTGCCAGCATGCTCGTTAACAGAGCACTCTGCCACATGCTCACCACCACAGCAAGGAGCTTGATGCATATCATGGCTGTCAATGTACCATGAGAACACAGAGCACATCATCCTCTTCCCAAAAACCTCCACTGACAATCTCTATGCACTTGTGTGTTGTCAATATCATGCAGGAATGTGAAGATCGATCGCTTCCAGCTGGCGGCACGCAGCGCTAGCCGCACCTGTGGCCCTTAATCTCAGCGACATCGTACAGCCCTCCCACGCTGAACCTGTAGTACTTGCGCCCCAGCGTGCGTGCGATGCTCCTGCCAATGCTGGTCTTGCCCACACCGGGGGGCCCCACCAGGCACAGGATCTTGCCCTGCGCGCTGCCCCGCAGCCTGCTCACAGCGATGAACTCCAGGATGCGCGCCTTGACGTCCTGCAGGCCGAAGTGGTCCTCGTCCAGCACCTGGGGGGGGGGCAGGGGGGGGATAGACCATGAAGGGGCTTGTTGGCAGCACTGAAGGCACTTCTTTGGGATAACCCGGTGCAATGCATTAGACACAACTGCTCCATCGATAACCGTATCACACAAGAACCACAAGCCGTAGCGTCCTGCAGGCCGTAGTGGTTCTCATCCAGCACCTGGGGGGGGGGCAAGGGCGGGGGAGGGCATTCGATGGGAGGGCAAGTTGGCAGCTATGAAGGCAGCCGGTGCAAAGCATGATTCATGATTGCTCCACTGCACATGCTGTCACATCATGGCATGACAAGAACCACACGCCGTAACATGGCATTGCTGGAGCTCCAGCGTGATGTCTGTATGAAACATAGTGAAACTACGTACTACGTAGCTGCTGCTGCCTCCTGCTGTGTAACCTGGTGCTCCCCGGCAACACTCTCCATATGCTGCTGCTTGCACCGCCCAAACGCCGATTGCACCTGCTGGGTTGCTGTGCAGCCCACAACATCCGGCGTTGCGTGTCAACATGCAACCTGGGCCCTTCATTCTTGCTGCTACGTGGTGGGCACTGCCTGGTGTGCCTGCTCCCGTCATGCATCTCCTTTTGACTGTACAGCACACCTGTCCACCGTCACCCCGTGATACAAATAAGCATATCACCTGCTCCCAACTGCTGTGCGCGCTGGATATAAGCAACTAACCTCCTAGCTGTACAACACCGATTTAACCAATGCACCAGCACGTTCTGCTACATACAATACACGAATGCTTTCTGCTGCATACCCGTGCCACATGAACAACACCCCGCCATCCCCACCTGCTGCGCATGCTGAATGTCGAAGATCTCCTGGCTGTACACGCCCCAGGGCAGGCTGGTGAGCCACTCCAGGTAGGTGCGCGTCACGTTGAACTCGGGGGACACGGGCTCAAGGCCAGACAGCTTGTCCAGCTCGTCAGACACAACCCTGACGCAGCAGCAGGTGAAGCGAGCTTACATGAGCTTTGACACAAGCGAATCTGAAACGACCCAGCTGACATTTACAGATGTGGTTTGTAACAGGCAACTGACGTTATGAGATATCTCATCAGATACCACCCTGCAGTCAGCGCAGGTGGAAGAGCGGGGCGGCGGCAGGTGGACTGCGCACCATGTGTCTGGCAGCAGACTGATGTGCTGAGACACGAGGTCGTTCAGCAAGCGTTCTGAAGTCACCAATACAGATGCCGCCCAACAACATACACCAGGCGCCAGCGCATGCAGGACACAACCTCAACATCAACCATAAGCTGAAGCAATATTCAATCTCCCGCCGCAGCGCTGCCGCTCACTTGCGCACTTCCTCCGGCGCCGCATCCTTCTTGGGCTCCCACTTGGCTGTATACGCGCCTATGAGGCTGGCCTTGTCGTCCTTCTCCAGGCCCAGCTCATTGATGTGCTGAGACACGAGGTCATCAACACGTGTTCTGAAGTCACCCCTAGAGATACAGCCTAACAAAATACACCAGGCACCAGCGCATGCAGGACTATGCACAACCTTCACATCCATTCAACCCAGCGGCTGCATCG